>JAOZGT010000021.1:1528029-1685228 GCA_035578325.1 Coelinius sp. EB29 | reverse complement strand
ATCAACGCAGAGTACTTGTTGGAGTATGTTCATATCTGGGGGGGGGGAGGGGGGGGGACTAACAGAATTTCGCCCTCTGCGATCGCCTCTGTGATTGCTTTCCGTCACAGAGCACAACACAGAGGTATTTATTCATTCAATAAATAAATTAGTAATTGTTTAATGATAATTGAGGGGGTCACTAGACATTGTCTAGATGATTTTTGGAGTATGTTCATATCTGGGGGGGAGGGAGGGGGGACTAACTAAATTTTGCCCTCTGGGATCACCTCTGTGATTGCGCCCCGTCACAGAGCACAACACAGAGGTATTATTTTATTCAATAAATACATTATTAATTGTTTAATGATAATTGAGGGGGTCATTAGACATTGTCTAGATGATTTTCGGAGTATGTTCATATCTGGGAGGGAGGGGGGGGGGGGGGGGAGGTGTAACTAAATTTCGCCCTCTGGGATCACCTCTGTGATTGCGCCCCGTCACAGAGCACAACACAAAGGTATTTATTTAGTCAATAAATAAATTATTTATTGTTTAATGTTAATTGAGGGGGTCATTAGACATTGTCTAGATGATTTTTAGAGCATATTTATATCCGGGGGTTGGGAGGGGGGAGGGGAATCTAACTGAAATTCACCCTCTGGGATCACCTCTGGGATCGCTTTCCGTCCCAGAGCAGAAGGGTGCCTTATTTACGAAATGAATAAGTCCCTCTGTGTTGTACTCTGGGATGAGAGGCAATCCCAGAAGTGATCCCAGAGGGTGAATTTCAGTTACATTCCCCCGTCCTCCCCTCCGCCGGATATGAATATGCTCTAAATATCATCTAGACAATGTCTAATGACCCCCTCAATTATCATTAAACCATTAATAATTTATTTATTGAATAAAATAATACCTCTGTGTTGTGCTCTGTGACGGGAAGCAATCACAGAGGTGATCCCAGAGGGCGAAATTCAGTTAGTCCCCCCCCCCTCCCCCCGGATATGAACATACTCCAAAAATCACCTAGACAATGTCTAATGACCTCCCCAATTATTATTGAACAATTAATAATTTATTTATTGAGGAAAATAATACCTTTGTGTTGTGCTCTGTGACGGGAAGCAATCACAGAGGCGATTCCAGAGGGCGAAATTTAGTTACACTTCCCCCCCCCCTGCCCGCTAAGATATGAATATACTCCAAAAATCATCTAGACAATGTCTAATGACCTGGTCTCAGTATACATGTTGGACGCTTAACTCCAAATCGACTTTTTTGGTGTTATTTTTGACTCTACCGCGTGTCTCCACTCTCAGTCATACTTCCAGGACCACGACGTGGACGTGGTGGAGTTGAGGTCCCAAAAATGTTTGTGGGCCAGTGCATGGTTAGTGCCAATGGCCCACAAAGACGAACTAAACCTCAAAAGTCGATTTTTAATATTCCTGGCAGTTTTTTTAAGAATTACAACTTACACCAACTCAAAATATACTTTCCTCCTCCCACCTTCATTGGGCAAAAAATAAATTAACATAAATCATGAAGTTTGGTGTAGTCAAAGCTGTTGTACAATATGAGACACGAGACACACTGAATCAATACCTGATTTTTTGGCTTTTCCCTGTTTCTATTAAGAGCACGTGGCCACAATATTCTCAATTTTTCACCACTAATGCCTGTCCAGTCCATACATCAACGATGTTGCGCGCGCAGCACATTCCTCTTGCTACCTTCACTCATACACTCAAAAGGTTCAAATTGCCACATAACGACCTTGAATTTTCCTTAAACCATGTTAATAAGTAAATCTTTGATGATACTTAATTAAAAAGTTTGGTCAAATTCACTTTTTTAGGTAATAAAGTCAAAATACGATTTGGCGTCCATCTTCTATACTGAGACCAATGACCTCCCCAATTATTATTAAACAATTAATAATTTATTTATTGAATAAAATAATACCTCTGTGTTGTGCTCTGTGACGGGGAGCAATCACAGAGGCGATCACAGAGGGCGAAATTCAGTGAGATACCCCCCCCCCCCCCGAATATGAATATACTCAAAAAATCATCTAGACAATGTCTAATGACCCCCTCAATTATCATTAAACAATTAATAATTTATTTATTGAATAAATAAATACCTCTGTGTTGTGCTCTGTGACGGGGAGCAATCACAGAGATGATCCCAGAGGGGGAAATTCAGTGAAATACCCCCCCCCCTCCCCCCATATATGAACATACTCCAAAAATCATCTAGACAATGTCTAATGACCCCCTCAATTATCACTAAACAATTCATCATTTATTTATTTAATTAATAAATACCTCTGTGTTGTGCTCTGTGACGGGGAGCAATCACAGAGGCGATCCCAGAGGGGGAAATTGAGTCTGACCCCCCCCCCCATGTGAATATAGTTTAAAAATCATTTAGACAACATCTAATGACCCCCGCAATTATTATTAATTAATCAATAAATAATTGAATAGTTTAAGTCATTATTTTCACAATATTCAATGACCTCTATATAGATTTATAAATAATAAATGAATTGAAATCAATTTTATTGAAGAAAATAACTAGCTGTGTGTTTATCCTCAATCCCCTCTGTGATCGAGGAAACTTCTCATAGCCGCATCTCTGTGATTGATCCATCAGGGTATACCCAAAATGGTTTTCGCAATTTTATTCAGTAAATGATTCAATAGTTGATGGAAGGTAAATGTTAGATTTGCATATCTCTTCATTATCTAGTAGTTTTTAATTTATCAGAGTTTTTTGAGAATTTTAAAATTATAAAATTATGGTTTCATGCAAAATGACGAGGACACCTGCGCCAACGGTCTGCATCATCCCCCAAAAGCGCAATTCCCTGCAACGAATTCTGGACCAAGTGCAGTTGGTCACGAACAATCCATGGCGCAGTTTGTTCGCCAGCTGCCACTATGAGTTTAATTACATTTAAATTTAATTATCATCAAGATTATGATTTTCAATAGACCAGATCGTGTAAAATGAAAAAAATAAAAATAAATTGAAATGAATTATTGAAAAAGAAGTGGACAACCAGAAAATTACAAAATTTTCGACTTGGGAGACTTCCGGACATCAAAAATCTTAACCTAATAAAAATACAAAAAACAATATTTTAGTAAATATAAAAAAATAATTATTTGTCTTTCTTTATTATTAAAAATATAAATCAATCATCTATTCTAATAAACAAAAGAATCATCGACCTTGAGAAGAATAAGACATCTTAGTCCTCTCGAGATTGATATCTGCGCCATTAAAATCTGCTCGTTAAAATTGATTTTTTTTAATTAATTGAATAAACTCGAAAGGACATTACGAAAGTTGAAATCAGTAGTGATATATTGGGGTCCAAATTATTCCGAAAAATTTTAAAAACTACAGTACGACTAATCAAGTGAAATAGAACATTGGGATCATTAGAGAATTACGTATCGAGGAGGTGCGCAAGCGCGCTTCATCGATCGGAATTGAGAAATTGAATAGGAAAAGCTCTCTCGGGACTCCTCGGATAACTAGTTGATACTTGCAAGCAGGATGAACAGCAGGTTTGATTTGACTCTCCCAATTGTGTTGGGGATTATTGGAATCGTCTGTGGACGTTTCGTTGATATTGATGATGGAGCCTTCCCGAATGTCGTTGACGAGCTGCTCAGTCTATTAGATGTGAGTATTATTTTTTTATTAATTTTTACTTTTGGATAAATTTGTAATGAACATGAGAGGTCAGAGCGAGGAATAATTCCCCAGTGGACAGCTGTGCAGATTATTCTGGAGATAGCATTGGAGGGAAAGTGTCCAGAGGAGTTGATTCAGAGCTTGACTTTTTTTATTAACAGCTGTTAATGATTTTGGGGATATGTGTTTCATAAAGATTTTGGGTATTTTTTAAGGAAAAGGGAGAGAAAAGTGAACCAGTTGAGCAGCAAAGGGTACTGTATCCTGTGGAGCAGGCGGGGTGGCAAGGACCCGCTGGAGTTGGACAAATTGTTGGGGTGTCTGTGCACCCTTCTGGAAAACCTGTCATCTTCCACCGTGCTGACAGAATCTGGAACTCTAAGTAAGTTTTTTTCGGCTTTCATCAATAACAAATTTGCACTTTTAATAAATGTTAATAAATAACGGACAATTGTTAACAAATAACGTTGGTAATGGTTATGCTCCAGTTCATTTGACGACAATCTGGAGTACCGGGAGGCATTCAGAGGACCAATCCAACAGAATACTGTCCTGACCTTGAATCCACTGAATGGTGTAGTTGAGAGTGCCTGGGGTGCGGATATGTTTTATTTACCTCACGGACTTCACATCGATATTACCGGAAATACGTGGCTCACCGACGTTGCTCTGCATCAAGTTTTCAAAGTAATTATCTACCTTGGAATCTTTGCGATCCGTTTAACAACTCAACTCTACTCTATAATTTACATTTTAAATTATCCTTTTTCATATCTTTATAATGTCTCAATCAGGAGCAGAAATATTTACTTGCAATCATTTTATTAAGAAATTAGTTTTTTTTTCTTTTTCATTCATTGATTCCTCTATTTCAGTTTGCACCTGGCAGTATTGAACCAGAAATAGTCCTAGGCGAAAGATTCATTCGAGGCACTGATAATCAACACTTTTGTCAACCAACTTCCGTAACTGTCTCTCGCACTGGTGAAATTGTCGTGGCTGATGGCTACTGCAACGATAGAATTATGGTATTCGATCCTTTCGGAAATTTAATCAATAAAATTCCACAACCGGGAGGTAATTACAATTAATCAACCAGTTATTTATTTTTAGGTGAAATCTCAAAATTTAAATAAATTCACATTTTTATTCATTTTTGAAAAAATTTATTTCTAAAAATTTAGAAGAAAAAAAAATTATTCTTTTCATGAAGAATTTTGTAATAAATTGCTGTTTTTTCGACGAAAAATTTATTAATTTTACTTTTTGATGGATATTAACTACATTTACACCATTAACTTTGATTACCATGTTTTTTAAAAAGAATTTGTCGCGCTCCGAGTGCCGCATGCTCTCGCAATTCTCGAGCAAGGAGACGTCTGTGTCGCTGATCGTGAGAACATGAGGGTAATTTGCCTGAATGTTGGTCTCCGTATAGGTAGTCACAATAACGAGAAACGCAGACCACCCCTAACGCTACATCAGCCAGACCTCGGCAAGGTTTTCGCTGTTGCTGCGCATGGTAAAGACGACTCTTCAAATTACCTAGCATTTACTGCAAGGAATATTATCGTGGCAGAGATGGAGTCGTAACTTGTAAATTTTTGTTATTCTGATGTTTATTATTTCTTTTGTAGGTAATACACTCTATGCTGTTAATGGCCCTACATCCCCTATGATACCAGTCAGGGGATTCATAATGGATCCCACCAGTGAAACAATATTTGGACATTGGGCACCAGTTACTCAGGTAAATTATAATTTATGAATTATATTTTGTTCCTCGTGGCAAAGTGCAACTATCGAATGATGTTCACATAAAATTAAATTGGAAATTAGTCAGATAATAATCCTCTTCATTCGGTTCTAGACATTTATGCAGCCGCATGCAATGGCAATATCACCAAACGGCACAGAGCTCTACGTTACTGAAATTGGACCCAACAGAATATGGAAATTCCATCTCGTTCGTCAACCACTACACCAAGCAGATCCCCAAACTCTCATGAATATATGAACAATTAAAAAACACTCATTAAAGAATTATAACAGGGAACCCTAAAATATCACGGTTACAGTTAACACATCTGCTAACTCAGGAAAAATGTTTATTGTAAGTAAAATTCACAAATGCTTAACCAAGAATTCTTCAGCTTCTGTCTTCCACCCGATGCTTATTAGACACGCAGTATATCTAGGGAATTATTTCATCAATTCCAATACATGATACCGAAAAAATAAAAATTAAAATTAAAGCCAAACGAAAGAATGAAAAAAAATAAATCCAAAGAAATCATCGATCCAAACAATAAAATTAATTTATTATGACAAAACTATTCAAGAGTTGATGCAAAAAAACGTCGCAAACGTCTACACCAAAACATATCGACGATTGGATGAGAACAGATCAGAGATGAGGAACAGGGTTGCCTCAATTTAATTATTGATGCAAACATCTGGTCCCAAGTCTATAAAAAAATGTGAAAACACAAAAAAAAACAAATAACAAACATTAATATTTTTAATTATTATATTACTTAATTCTTGAAATTCATTTTTTTCATGTTTTATTTATTCTTTCAAAAATGAGTGGAACAAGGGCCTGAACGTGATTATATCATTTAGGATAAGGAAAACTGGGATTTCACCGAGACAAATTACAAAATAAAACAAAATTAAGATGCTGAAAAAATTACTACCACAAAAAAACAGAGCAAAATCCTAAATTAATGGGCATTATAGTATTTTATTATTGTAATAAAGATGGTAGAGTGGAAAAATCGAGTGGGCATTATTCAATAACTTTTTAAATCACAATTCAGGTGCTTCTAACATTATTTTACAAAAAATCTGAGTTTGGTTCTTTCGATTTCGTAATAACTTCTTGTTATTTTATTTATTCAAAATTGTAACGAGCGAATACAACGTACACGCACATTTATCGCACACGATTCAGTCGCGTGGTCCCATTTTTTTCCAATCTCCATGTGTTCTGAGCCTAATGATCTGGATGAAGAATCGAAGAACATGGAGATTGGAAGAAAACACGCGCAGGTTAACGCACAGAAGACATAAACGTACATTTTAAATTGAATATATTTTTAGACATGACTGGAGGCACTAATTGAGCAATACTTAACAGTAATGAATATTTAGCTCTCAGTGATGATTATTAAACTATGAAAGAATAGTACTGTGAACGTGTTTAAAATAGTAATACTTTGTTTGATTTATGATTATGAAAATGGCAACAGAAATGAAACAAATTTACAATGATATGATAATAATTTAGATAAACAAAGATTATAAATCAATTATCGACTATTCAATTAAAAAATTACGTTCTCCATGATTATTCAAAGAAAATGATAGTAATAGTAGTAGGAAATGGGAAACACTTGGTTCGTTCGAACAAAAATTGCAGTGAAAATATGCAGATAATAATTTCTACTGAATTGCGAAATTGAATTACAAAAAAATTGTCAAGTTTCGGGAATTTATCATTCTATTCCAGAAAATTCTGCACTCAATAATAGTGAAATGAAGAGCAATTACGATACTGATCACTCAAACAAAAATAGAAGTGGTGAATAAATAATTATAAACATGGAAATTTTGGAAATTGGAAGTCTGGTCAATCTAAAAAAATAACCAGAAATTATTCGTCCGTTCCCACACGTAAATTTTCCATAGGAAAAGAATTCACGTTTTCTGATTTGAAATTAACTCAATACGAAAAATTAATATCAATGGCTTCCAATTTTATTTATAATTTTCCACAAAATTAAAGTTCTTTTACAGTAATAGGATACACCTGATTGTGAGATCGAAATGAAAAAATAATATTAACAATAAGAACAAAAGTAACATTTTTGAACGCTAAATTGAATAAGTTTAGAAAATAGTTGAAATTTCCTTTTGGCTCGTCTCGACATGGCCTCTTCCGATATTCATGAAACAATAAAAAAAATGTGCCAATAACAAAAAACAAAAAAACAAATTAAATGCATCTTTAAATTCGACCATGAAATAGCATTAATTCAACTCCCATCTCACGGCCATTAACGGTCATAAATGATCAAAAATAATAATAATGAATCGTGCAGGCCGATAACCATGAAATAGCAATAAAATAACAGAAATATGTAAATTATCATTTGGAAAATAAAGAAATCTGATTTTTGATCAAATTTTTAGAATTTTCAATAATAATTTTCAAATCTCCATCTGAAGAAACGAAGAAAACCTATTAAAAAAATATATATATATTCATACAGGTATAATAATGTTATAATAATGTAAATTGCGAGGCGTACGACGCGACGTCTATGGCTGGTCACGCCACTGACGTGACTGGGATGCTGGGGACTAATGAAGACGTGCTGAACCAGTCATCGTTCCTCTTTCAACCAGTCTCCCCCTCGTCAATATTAACCTCCATCTCTCTCCTACTCGCATCCCTCACGCACAAACAATCAGTCCTACTCTCTACTAAGAAGTTTATTCTTTTTCTCCACACCCTCCCCCCACCCTCTCTTCGCCATCTATCATCTCGCGCTTGTCGTCCATTTCCTGTCCACTGTCTTTCTCTTTCTTACTCCACTCATCGCGAAACCGGTTTTCTCATCGTGACAAGGAGACAGAAAAAGAAATTAAAAAATGGGGGGAGAATGATTGGCAAAGAGAAGAACCGCGCAGCATTACCAGAAGCCCCAAATACAGAAGTAGAAAGTAAAGATATCTAATTTCATCGAGAAACTACCGGTTGTTGATTTAACGAGGTGATGGTATTTTTTTGGAGAATATATAAAAATTCAAATATGAAACCAGATGTAAAATACGAGGGGATAATAATGGAAAACAGAAGATGGCGGATGGAGGAGTGTAACAGCCGAAGAAGCGGGACCGGCATATCGGTAGAAATTAAGTTGTTAAGATGCTGCCTCGGGCGTGACCGTGTGGCCCCAGGACGGCTGAGAGAGAAACGGCAAAAAGGAGAAAGAAAGACAGAGAGACATGTGATATCATACCAAGACAACGGTATCCTGTACTGACTGCTACACGCTGGGGATAATGGTAGTTGGTGTTTTGTTGATGGTAGAGGAATAGGGAGAGTATTGCCGAGAATGTTATGCAGGAGATTATTATTTCGCCAGAGCAAAATAATAATTATCTGCTCATGGAGAACAGAATATCTCCACAGATACCGAAACGATTGAGTTGAGGATAGGCTCCATAAAATTGTAAAAATGATTAAACATCAGATATGAAAATTCGACGATAAAATCTACACATTCACAAAAAAATCATGCTTCACCCGAAGAACTCGTCATTATTATTCATCACCATTAAGAGGCCTCGGGATTTAAAAAAAAAACTACTGAAATGCCGGGAAAACTTTGCTCCACGAATTCTCTGCCAAGAGAGCATGGAAAATTATGAAACATACTTTAAAAAATTCGTTCATTTTTTACTCACAGGAGGACACGAGATGAGGATGCCTGGAATAGGATGAATGTTTTTTTTTTTATGTTCAAACATATACGAGGTGGTTGACAGGTCCTCGGGCTGCCATCTTGAAGTGAAGGGAAGTGGTATGCAAGCAAGATGGCGGCATGAGGACCTGTCAACCAACTAGTATGTTTAAACATAAAAAAAAAAAATATTTATTCTCTTCCGGGCATCATCATCTCATTCCATCCTGTGAGCAAAAAATGAACGATTTGTTTAAAGTATGTTTCATAATTTTCCATGCTCTCTCAACGGAGAATTCGTGGGGCAAAATTTTCCCCGCATTTCAGTAGGTTTTTTTTTACTACCGTGGCCTCTTAACTTTCGCCAATATCCATCACCTCTCCTCACAATAATCTTAAAGACTTTCTGCAATAATTTTTTTTCTGCTCACCTTCAAACCCAAGCGATTTTACAACGAAAGCGGCTGAAGAATCAAAAGAGCAGGTGCAAAGATTCATACGTTGGCCCAAACATTCAGGGACGCCTCGACAGACCATAATTTTTTACCTCCCCTTCCTCTCCTCCCTCATTCTGCATTACATCCCTTCATTTTTATTTTTCTCTTTACATCGAAATAAAACCTGGGATGCCAATGAAAAGAGCAAAATAGAGCGAATGAAAGAGAGAGAGAGAGAGAATGACTCGAGGAAACACAAGGTTGGAGTTGAACAAACATAACAGTGCGAAGGAGTACGAGAGGGACGAGAAAGCGTCGAAGGCAATAGTTACGAGGAACTCAAGAAGGCATTAACCGGCGCGCCAAGGACCGGGCGCACGATTGGCCGGGCCTATGGACCCAGCGTGTGCGGCTGTGCTACATGAGAAAGAGAGGGAGAGAAGCCACAAACAGGCGGCAAAAGGGCCCCAACGGAAACGAGAAGAAAACGCAGCGACCGCTTCTCTCTGGCAAACTGTCTCTGTTTAAATGAACGTGGTGGAGTGAGAGAAAGAGTGATTGTCAGGAGGGATAAGAACGGCGTGGCGTGCACACGAACCTCGTCCTCCGGCACGTAGCTTACATCTTTATTGTTGCCCTGGCTCTCCTTACTCGATTCTTCCAATCTTCTTACCATACTGTATCATATTCGTATAGGTTTTTTTTTGCAGCAGTTTTTAGGATTTTCCTTCTTCTGAGGAAGGGTAATTGGGAAAAATGAGAAATGAAGAAGTTCTTTTCATTTCAGAAAATTCAATAATGAATATTACTTTAAAACTTCTCGATAAATCTCGGAAAAAAGTACGAATTGAAATAAAAAATCCGTTCCCAAAGAGATTAGAAAACTCCAAATAACGAAATATCTTCATTTTCTCTTCTGACACTAGCCCCACCTCCTCTCCCACCGATTTCTCTACATCGATCATCTACAAAAGAAATACATCAAAGCCGCGCCGCGCTACACATATAACTCAATACGGATTTGTATCTCGAGATCCGCTCTAAAGTGAGACATCATCGGTCAGTGTTAGTTGAATGTTGGGTCCGTGAAACGTTGAAAGCCACCACAGAAGCCTCCAGATTGGGGTGGAGAAAGCGGGGTGGAGGGGAGGGTGAGGTGTGTAAAAACGAGGGATACTGAAGAAGAAGTAGGCGGAGACTTGCTCGCCTCGCTATTCTACATCTTTCTTTTTTCCAATTTTTTATTTTTCAATGCCGGATGCTCCTCTCGTTTCTCCTTTTTGCCCGAATGTCCAACGATGGGAGTAACAAAAAATTGTTTTGTGAGAACTCGAGGATTTTACACGCTGGAAAATTTGACGCCAGAGAGAATTGCAGTGGTTCATGGTACAGAGGACAACTGATGGTGAATGAGTCTGACCCTTGAGATACACGCCAATCAACAAGTGACGAGTATTGATCATAATGAGGGTTAAGTGGTGCGTAGCGAGAAATAAGGAGATGGAATAGATAGGCGACATAAATTCATTTGTATAGTAGAATTTACATTAACTTGGGCTATGAATTCCCGTAATAAATTTCAAAGGAATAGAACCGAACGAATAAAGACATCAACTCTTTGAAGAAAAAAAAAATACCATAAATTTATACCTAGAAATATAAAAAATCCTTTTAAAAAACAAAGTATTCGAGATGCAAAAGACTCCAGCACGATAACCGATCCGTCTATCCGCATATAATCCAGGCGTGCGCGGTAAAGTACAACTCTGCCATACTGGTACATGGGTAGCGGCGCCGATATCTCGATTCAAGAATCTCATGCTCGAGCAACGCCTCGAGAAGATGAAAAACACAACGAAGAAAACAACCAGTGGCAAAAACAGTTCCTCCTCTCTTTTCTCCTTCCCGAGAAATAGCAAATCATTCCCTTCAATTTCCCCTATCCCCTCTCATCACTGGTCCTTCGAAGCATTCCCAACACAACGTTTGACAGTTGATAATAAATAAATAAATGAAAATGGGTAATATATTATTGGTAAACGTATGCTGGGGCTGATGTTAGAATTCGACGAACCGAAGGGTCCAGTACCTGCACCGTTGGCTCAGCGTGAAACTTGTCACTGAATAAAATTTTGGCAGTGTCTATTCACACGGTCCAGGGTAAAAATTACCGTGGATTCACGGGAGTTTTTACCGTAGATCTAAGGTAAATCTGTAGCTTTTACCGTGGATTCACGGGACTTTTTACCGTGGATTATAATACACGAGACAGTGAAGGGAGCTGCGCGCGCTGTGTGAGTGTTGATTTTCACTCATTCAAATTTCCCGGGTGAAAACTAACCAACTTCATACAGTCTTACGCGTTTCGAGATATTTCGACTCTAACGATGTTCGTTTATGTGTATGTATTTTCTTAAATAGGAAGGAATATAAAAATAAAGGTAAATTCGGAGGTACCTAGTATAGGGGGCTGTGTGTTAACGCACCGTGAAAATGCAAACTTTGATATTTTTTTTCTCGGCTCCTGCACATCAGATCGATACCAGATTTTTAGAGATGGTCGAGTAGACTCTTTTTTATCGCTAGTAAAAATTTCATTAAATCGGTAAAAAAGACGATCCACGCTATAACTACCTTAAATAGGAAGGAATACCCCCAAAAACGACCCCTGGGGTCGTAACTCCGGGTGCGCTGTATCACTCCGATATGTGTGTGGTTCGCCCCCTCCCTCTCCCCCTCAACGGAACAGATTTAGCTTAGATCCACGGTAAAAACTCCTAATTGTCTCCTTTCACCACGGAAGTGAATCAATTCCATAATAATCCACCTCTCTACCTCATGATTTCTAATTATTAGCTCCAGCTTCGTTGATACTTGAATCGGCTCGACCCACGCCAGCAACTCTTGGACAACGAGTGCACATAAACATCGTTCCACTTGCGTAGGACGTTGAACACAAATGCGAGAGGCCGGAGAGTTTTAACATGCAGGTACTATAGATACAACGCTCTTTATTCACTCCCCTTATTCAATGATCATTTTACGCTTTCGACAATGACGTCTTTTACGGCATTGTGTATTTTTATATTTTTCCCTCCATCATTCATCCCCTTCTGATTTTGTGAGACATAAATGGAACCATTATGAGGGCATCACTTTTCGTACATATGAAAGAGGATATTCTAGTTTTTTTTTTTCTCTTTTGTGTCTCCTTTCTGAGAAGGTATGATCCTGCGGGGAAAAAGAGAAACTACAAGAATCACACTGTGTAATGTCCATTCGGTTCAAGAGTTTAACAGTTGGGTACATGCGAATGGCCTTCGTAGCCACGAGTTTTCAACACCCACGGGGGCCCTATCGGCCATCTTGAATGCCTTATTTCTTCTCTCGATCCTCTTCCTCTTATTTATTCTCTTTTTTTTTTTTCTCTGGTCTTCCTCTGTAGTTCGCACGCAACCGAGCGGGAACATTTTATTCAGTGACAAGTTTCACGCTGGGGGCAGAAAAGAATTTTTCTCGGGAGGTTTTTTTTTTATATTTTTTTTGAAAGATGTCCAAGTGACTGAACAACCTTGCGATTACAGTAGACTCTCGTTATAAGCACTCTCGTTATAGTCGAACTTCTCCTCATATCGATTTTTTTGAAGATTAATGCTTCCCCCACTCTATCACCTTCGGGCCCTAAGATGTAAACAATCTATTGTTCTCTCTGGTGAGGCATATAGAATTACAGGAGAAATAAAGCCGAAAAATAAATTTCTCTCAAATTCGAAGTGCGTGGTGGTGGCAGAAAAATATAGTCGAATTCTCCGAATTCACTTCTCCTACTGCCCCATGAGTTCGACTATAACGAGAGTCTACTGTAAATAGATTTGAAAGAAAAAAAAATGTTTTTTTAAAGGTTTTTGGAAGCTTTGCGAAATGCGAAAAATACGCCCATTGGAAAAAATGTTGAATTGACTCATTACGGTTGACCACTTCGCAACTGAATTCACCAACGAAATTCTCAGTTGGAGAAAAAAAAAAAATTTCTCTGTGAATGGGGTACAAAAGAAATTGGAATTTGTTGTAGAGTGTTGGATGGGCTCCATCAGTCCTGAATGTACTCTAAAGTTTTAGTAAAATTCGACCAAAGTATTTAACGCAATAAAAACAAGCCGAAAAGGATTAAAGGTTTCTGATTGTAGACCAACCGGTCCACGAACCCACCTGTCATCGGGATTAACTTGAAACATTTTTTTTTTTTCCTTCCAACTTGTAACGAGCGTTTGGGCTTATAATGCGTGTAGCAATAGAGGAGAATGACGGGGCTGTTTCATTGACAGTTGGAAGAAGATTGAGGAAGGATTTATTTTCATTTTGTAATTTATTTTTTCCTACCATTGTGTTTTTATTTGCATTCCTTTTTTTTTCTTCTTAAATCTGAGATATTTATTTCTCTTCCAGGATTGTAAATTAGAAAAAAGTGTATTATCGTTTTTATTTCAAGAAAAAATGTTTAAAGTGAAGAAGAAGAGATAAAAGAAATCGAGGCAAAACTCAGCGGCAGATATTAAACGAATCCCAGACGACAACGTAAAAATTTTCTTCTCTCCCCCCCTCCCGTCACCCTTTAACTATATACACACCGCCAGACCAATCATCCGTGAGGCTTCAGGATGCAGCCAATTAGCCAGGATTTATCGGACGCACCTTCTCTGCAGGGAGGAAAGATGTGAATCCACTAACACTATAGTGCATTTATATAGTCTCCTCAGTCTTTAGCTTTTTTATTTTGAAAAAATTGGACTGGATGTTTTTTTCATTTTGTTATTCTGTTATTTTGTGGTGGATCAGGGATGGGATAAAGACATTACATTATTATTAAGAAATTTTGATAAAAAATCTTTTCATAAAGAAGGTACAAATACTAGGATTTTGAAGCCAAGCGCAAGTTTAGTGTGCGAAAGGTTCCGAGTTCGAGTTCCGGCTTGGGCAGTGAATTTCTGGATTATTAGTATACCATATCTCTAATATCAAATTTGAGAAAAACAAATTTTTACTAGGATTTTGAACTCTTACTGTTTTTGTGGAGACCCAATTCATGTTGATAAATAGTGTCGCGAAATTTCATATCAAATTCAGAAGAAAAGGTAAACCATTTTACCCCTTAGTTTTCAAAATAATGACAAAAATTAATTTTATGGCATACGAAAAGATTATCATGTGAAGAAATCGAATTGCATGAGGACAATGAGTACAATATGATCTCATCTTCAGTCAATAACTTGGTAGATTGAGAATCCTATACTCTTATTCGAAAATCGACAGGAGCACAAAGGGCGCCGATGCCCTGTCGACTTATAATGAAGCAATCATGGAAAGAAGCCTATCGTATCTCTGAGATGGTACATGAGGCTGCGAAAGTCGATGTATATCTCTTCGGTTGGGTGGTGGGGGGGGGGAATCGGGTAGGCTGAGAGGCGTCGATGGGGCGTGTCCGAGGGGCACTCACGTTCTATCTGTGCATGGGCCTTCAACAATTGTTTATCTCCGGTATGTATCGCTCTTATATTTTATACTGAGATTATCTGAAACAAAGAAATGAAAATTATCAAGAGGTGACTATGAAAGAGATAAGTGAAGTGGTACTTGAGTATTTTTGCTGAGGAAGGTTATTTACATTTTGAAGAGAACGTTTAGACTATTCTCAAATGAGCAACTTTCAATTTTTTAAACAATTTAAACAATTTAAATTGAAGCTTAAAATGTGCATGATGACATTGTGGTATTTCAGAGATGGTCAGTGGTAGGGTAATGAAACGATTAAACTCAAGTATCATGGAACTATATACATTTTTGCAACATGACGCTCTTACCAATCGCCTGACCACAACCACTTGTACACATTTATCCTTCAAACCTCTACACCTGAAAAATCAATCATGTTTTAGAAGAATTTATCTTGTGAGCGATGAACAATCAACAATATTGGTTTTTTTTTATTTATTTATTTGCATTTTCATCGTAACTAATGAATCCCATAAAAATAGTCATTTTCTTGTGGAAAAGTGTGATTATAATTGATTTCATGACAAAATTATGACATAAAAAATGAACTGTTCGATTTCTCCAAGCCCACATTGTTGTTACTCATATACAAACGTTGACTAAAGTGCCCAAGTCTTTATATCCTTGGTACATACGTACATTCTACATAATAAACTTCTCTCCCTTGGGATAATTGTGTAATGGCCACGCTTTTATGTCTCAATTATACTCGACTGAGATTCCTGGGACGAAAGATTTATGGATCGAAATTACAAGGTGCCGATCGAAATTATACCTTCCTACGCCTTTTGGTCTTTCCCCCGTGTTCTTTGCTCCCTTGGCTAGAAGGTGTATTCACTCTCAACGGTGGGATAAGAATTGTAAAATTATTTGACTTTTTACACTGAGCGAAGAAACCAAGAATTGAAAAATTGAAATTACTACAAACTATTTTTTTTCATTTTCAGTTATTAAATTTTTACAAAGGTTTTTTCGGTATACCCGTGTCAAACTTTCATTTTCCTAAGAAAGTCTCCCGCAGTCATCCATCCACTTAGTGACCGTGTTCGGTACTGCTCAGCTTTCCACAGTCAAATTTGTTTGTCTTAGCAGAACGCTAGCCTCGAAGAACAATAAATTTACTCCCCTAAATCACTGTTAAATGATAAAGAAACTCACCACCTCCCTCAGGAAGGTAAAAGAAACCATAAATTTTTACTGTTTCTGTTTTGAATAAGACCATTAACCACGCCAAAATATCACATGGAAAAATGATGAAAAGGATTAAACTTACATTTATAAATTTGATGCAACAGCTTTCAAGAAACTGAATAAGAATATTCCAGTAAATTTAGTCATGGCATTTCTTCATCGTTTCTGGAGGAAAACGGAGATAAAAAATGCATTTCTAAAATTATTCAAGTTATTTTATGTATTCTCAAAACATATCCAACAACATTGAGAATATATTCTTGACACGAACCTGAGTCCCGGACTAGCGCTGGCGTGGGAGCATGCCAATTAGGCTAAATCCGAGGGTCTCATAACAAGAAGAAATTATATGTAAACATTGAGGTGGTGAAGAGTAAAAGAGAATCTGTTAGTTGATGTGCATCACGACCATTACTATCATTATCTTATCCTAACAAAGAAATTTTTCTAAAATCATCAATATTTGAATTTTTCGTGAGGAATGAAAAATTAAAAATTGAAATTGGAATCAATAATAATTGTTTTCTCTGCATGATGTTCAGATAACAAACAGCATGTTGAGCATAATTTGAAACAAAGAAAGAGGAAACAACATACGAGTAAAGTGCTCATGTGATAGATTAAATCGCAGACGTTAGATTACGAGATTAATGGTTCTAAACTCGATGGCATCATCTCAGATGTTGCGATTGCCACCCTCCAAGAAGATACAAGCGTGATATCGCACGTAATTCGAAGTGACATCATCTATCTTCAAAAAATGTCAAATTCCATGTAATGAAGAACGTGGAAAGGTACATCAATCAAAAAATAGATAAAGTTTAGATGAAATTATTGTTCCATCGAGAACTCCAGAAGTTTTTGGACATCCTTCAATAAGACAGTCAAAAGAATAAACTTACTCGAAAATACAATATTTACGTATTGCATGACGAATTAGCCGGTTAACATAGACCGAAAGACAACTTCTCAAGTTTGTTCAATTTTCAAAACGTTTGAAACGCGTGCCGTAGTTTACACAGGCTGCCTCACCAGACACCTTCAGCCTCCGCGTTCGAGAAACTCCTCTTGTTCTCTTCTCCCCCTCTTTGACCTCGATATTCTTACCTAAGGTTTATCTAAGCTACCCAGCCCCCCCCCCCCCTCTGGAAACCATTGCCTCCATCGAAAAGCAGTCGAAGGCCCAAACGCCCGACCAAGAAAAGATCTAAAAAAAAATTCAAACAGAATTAGAATTTCGAGAGAAAAAATCCCGATAGCCTCAGCCGGGAATCGAACCCGGGTCCCCCCAGAATCGCGCCGGGAACTCTTCCAACTAAGCTACCGGGGATCACGGAAATTTTCTTATACCTTCTTCTCCATGACACTCATCCACAATTTTCCACGGTGATGCGATTGTAGCCTCAACAAATGTTGCATGTCGTCTAAGCCTGTAAAATTGCGTGACACTTGACATTGAAAAATAATACACAATCGGCATCATTCAAATTACATTTTTCAATATATTAATTTTTTTCTCGGACATCTGCTTTTTGTAAATAAATAACGAATATTGTTTAAAAAACGGTCGATCATGTTTTTTTTTCATATTTTGAGTGAAAAATTCAGATTTTAATCTTTAATCATGAAAAAGTTACGGATTTTTCCACAAAATTAATTTTTTTTTAAATTAAAATGTTGATTAAATCAAGAAAAAACATTACGATTAAAAAATTCAATTACACTCTGTAGTTTGCAAAAATCTTTAAATTTTATGACACTGATGAGTTACTTTAAGGCCCAAGGAGAGACTGTAAAATGGTACTTTATACATAAAGACGCGAAAGAAGAATCTATCCCATTTTCCTTCCTTCCTTGAACCCAGAAAAAAACCACGAAGATTCTTTTTAAAAAAAGGATCAAAGATGTAATAAAATTCTCAAAACATCAAAACGTTTTTCTCCACTCCTCTGAACCTCGAGGAATTTGAGAGCCCCGGTATCCGCTTGAGAGGGACAACATCTCGGGCCCCATAGAGAGAGATGCTGCCACCCAACCAATGTCGGAGCACTCGCGAGGGACCGCGGGGAACGGGGCCTGGCCAGGCCGTGGGCCCGGCTGGTATCTCAATCAGGTTGGGCTACCCTGGACCCCTGTGTCTTTCCCCCCGCCAGTGGTGGGGGCATATACTGCTCGGACTGCTCTTGGAGTACCGAGCCTTCGGCTTCGGAGCCGTCACAACTCAATCTAGTGACTCCGAGGCTGCGGCGACGTTCGTACGTATCTCTCAAAAGCCGCTCCAACCATTTCGTGCTGCTCCAAACATAAACAATTGATTTTTCTGCGACTTTTTTTCTTTCTCCCAACTCATTCATGGATAATTGTTGAAAGCATTGCTGATGGTTTTTCCAAATGAATAAACAGTGATTCCTTGTGGTAATTTTGAGCTTAATGAGCCATGTGATATTGTGCAAATAACTGGAGATTAAAATAAAAAGGTAAATGATTATTTTTGCAGTTTAGATCATTCTTATCATTAATTTTCTTTGGAGATTTGATTGATGAAATTGAATTGTTTACGTGGATGGGTGCGGAGGGGAGTTGAGGTACTGGGTGAAGTAATTTAACGTATTTACTCTTTAGTCTAGTCGTAATTCCCCCGTAGCGTTGTCGGTAATCGCATCGATTCGTCACTGTCATTTCTCTCATCGCGATCGGTATTTCGCATTGCTCCCAAGGGGATCGATCAAAGGCCCTTCATCTGTAGCTCTCTGCAAGGCATTTGGCATAATTTATCTTCGGTTTTCTTCATCATTATGTGCTTGACATATGAATAGTTTTTAAACTTTATGATTCGGTCGTTCCAGTCATAAATAATGAGTAGGATGGGAGAGAGAGTCGAGCAATTTGGAGTTGTTGATGAGGTTTTAAATGAATTTTGGTCTGTTGATTATTTTCCAAATATATTAATTACTGGGAGTTGATCAAAATATCAATTCAGTAGCGAATTGGTAAAATGGTTTAAGTCGATTCCATCCTAGGGTTTCCATTCTAGGGTTTCCATCCTAGTTTCTGATGTATATATTCGAATCTATGGGAGATAGCGAAATTTTTATAAGGATATTTTTTGTAGCTCTCATTCTACTCTACAAAAAAGGTTTATATGAAAATTTCGTTATCTCCCTCAGATTCCGAGATATTCATTGAAAACTGACGCCAGGATGAAATCGACTCAAATCGTTTTACCAATTCACTACTGAATTGTCTCCTTTTCGTTGGAGTTGATCCAAAAATTGATGGAATTCTTGAGATTTAGGGGACGGCTTTTAATAACGAAATTAGTTTCAAAGTATTTTTTTTTTTTTTTTTTTTTTTTAATGAATAAATTGCAGATAGAAAGAAACCAATTAGTGTAGTTATTTTCATTTGTTGACTACTCTCACTGTTGTTGTGCATCAGCGTAACTCTCCCCAGATGTGCCTCACTTGTTTACGAATCAGAAGCACTGATTGACAACGTGAAAGACTGCATTATATATATATTATATTCAAAAGTAGATTCAATATTGAATAAATTCCACTCTACAGGGTGTATCTTTATTGGTGGAAAACCTCCCGACCCCCGACGTAAAATGACCTTCTAAATACGAGAAAAATATTTAAAAAATTTAATTTGGCTAATTTTTCTAGTACATCAATTTCATATCGCCTTAATCACCGCCGTGACTATCG
The DNA here is from genome assembly GCA_035578325.1 of Coelinius sp. EB29. Lineage (NCBI taxonomy): Eukaryota > Metazoa > Arthropoda > Insecta > Hymenoptera > Braconidae > Coelinius > Coelinius sp. EB29. Next base: position 1,665,170 of record JAOZGT010000021.1, on the reverse strand, counting down.
ACACGGGTGTTGCATTAGGTTTGACTCCAATCGCCGCAGAGGCTATCGCTACAAATGTTGCATTCTATATCGCCTCGATTATCGCTGTGACTGTCGCAACAAGGGTGGTATCCTCGGTGGTATCCAAAATCGCCTAAATTACCACAGTGTCTATTGCCACAAGTGTTGCCTTTTTATGCTGAGGAGTAATTTTTTTTATATTTTTTCCGTATTTAGAAAGTCATTTTACGTTGAGGGACGAGAGGTTTTCCACCAATAAAGATACACCCTGTATATCTGGTTTCTCTAATGGTTTCCCATCTGAAACCAAAGTGCTTCATGACAATATTCCCATCTCCCTTTGATTCCCAGAAATCTGTCAAGAAGTAATTATAAAGGGTAATTGAACAATCTCATTTTATCACTTCAATTAAATACACCATTTGTAATTTAAAACTCAAAATTAAACAGATTGTCGCCACAAATGTTTCTCCAATTCATTTACCCATAGAAAACTCTACCAATTGTGTGTCCAACTGTCAGCAAAATGGCCTTACATATAGGCCTCGTGCAAACCTCCGAGATTTTCCCTATGTGTAGGTTATTTCTTTGCATGTGTTGTGTACATACACGGGATATTCACTCGATTCTTGCGTTTTCCCCCAAATAGATGGCGCTGATTGGCTTATATGTATACAGCTACACATGCTCAAATCTTGCTTGTCTGTTCTGCACGAGGCGTATATGGTAAAAAAGCTTTTCAGGATAGTCCAGAAGGGTGGTCGTGCGGCTCTCGTTAGTGCCAAATACAGTATTCCAGCGCTAATGAACTCATGTGTAACTCTTTCCATCTCTTTTCGAATAATTTGTCTATAAAAAAAAAAAATGAATTCCATTCATATCACTTCCTACTGCTAATTAACAATGAAATTGATCCATCGATAAATTTAGATGAAATGTTGAATTGTTTTGTTGAAAAATAAAATGAAAGAGAATCGTGACCCGTATAAGAGGGCAGTGGTTGCATTCACCGATCACGTTCTCGCCGAGTTGTCTCGCTCCAACCCGGAAGCCACCGTTATATCTGTGAATCGATAGAATTCGTTGAGAAACTACGAATACCCTTTTTTTTTTTATTTTGAAAAACACAAAATCAAGTCCTATTTTATCCTCAACCGCTGTCACTGGAACACGATTGGATTTCTTTATGGAGGTGTTTCTTGGAATGGTGAGACGAAAATTTCTAGCCAAGAGTTTTGAGAAAAAACATAAAAAATTTAGGAGATTGAAGACAGGGAGGGGGCCTAAAAAATACATATTCAATGCTCGCCATTTGTCTATAAAAACCCGAAATTGGGCACTTTGATTGTGAAATATTTTTTTTTGTAAATTTTTTTGCATCCCGGAGACGTTCGAGAAGACAAATCGGACAGAATAAAGAGGATAAAAGGAAACGACAGAGCCGTTCAAAATGATTTGTTTACTGAGGGTGAGAGGAGCTCGTGCGAGATGAGACGAGTGTCAATAATTTCACTTGACTTCTCAGTTACACTGGCTAATATTTACACACCAATGACTCCTTAATACCTACTCATTATAAAAAACTCTCAAGAGCTGAAAAAAATTGATTAAAATTTTTTTTTTAAAAAACATTACAAAAATTATATTTTTAATAAAGTTTTAGAGATGAATTTTCATCTTCTCATGTTTGGTAATAAAAGCGACGTTCGGAAACTCTTCATCCCACGAGAAAGAGAGAGAGAGAGAGGGGCCAGTGTCGAGGCCAAAATACAGGCATTCGCCCCAGACGTGGCAACGAGGGACAGATGGTTCGGTGGGGCCTCGTGGCTTCTTCATCCTCTTATTTTCTCCTCTTCTTCTTGTTCGTGTTTTTTTTTTATTTTCTCATCTCTCCTTTACTCCTACACAAGCCACTCACTGCACTCATCCCCGTGTATTCTTGACTCTCTGAATCACCTCAAATATTTTCCTTTTTAATAATTAGCGATAATACTTGAAAAACACATGACTCCTGGTCATCAATTCTTGAGATTTTTCTGGCTCGAGATAATGACTTTATTTAAATTTTTTATTCATACCAAAAATTCTTTCTCCGTTGAAATCGCATGAATTTTTAATTTCAATTACATTCAATGAAAAAAATATCTATTTGAAGCAAAAAAAAATCGAAAAAAGTGTATTTAATTGAGCAAAATAATAATTTACGTCTTTTAAGGAATGTACCAGTATTTATTATCGATTTTTTCTGAATGCACATCTGTTGACGTTACATAATGATTACCATAATCATTTCGTCGAATCAAAGATAATTTTTATAAGTCAATGACCGCACTGTTGTTTATTTGTAAATAAATGTATCCCGGAAGTGTGTATTTGTTTACGTCTCAAAATGCACTTTCAATGGCGTGAATTGAACGGCTGAGTCACACGAGTATGAATGAAGATGTTTATAATATCACGTATCACAAGGTCACTTGTGGGCGATAGCTACGAGGAATTCGTCACACCACAATTCTATTCAAACAATTATTTGGTCTTTTTCTTTTAAATATGTAAACAATTCAAAATGAAGAATTTTGAATTGTTTGTTAAAGAAAAAAAAAATTGCTGTATAAACCTCTGGTTTCGTGCTGAAAAAAAATAAGGAATCCTTTACGTGATCCATTTTTGTTAATTAATGGGTTTATCAAGATAATTGCATAATTACCAGCAGATGGCTTGATAATTTAATACTTGATTTACAGAGAAAGAATGTCCCGACGATTTCAGTGGATCTCTACACTCGCTCCTCTGATGATCCTCACTGTTGTTGCTGGAAATGAGGGGCCAAATACATACACAACTAATACACCGATAATGTGCGATGAAGCTAGACTGAGGTGTGCATACAGGACCGGATGTGGTGCTGCACTCCAGCAATACATCACAAGTTGTGCTACCGACCTTCTTGGTGATGCTACAAGTTGTCCTGAGACTTGTCTACTTGCCCTTATTGCATTATCAAGCACTGATGAGGGAAAACAGCTGATGAGAGTGAGTTTAGAATTTTTAGATTGATTTCATTCATTATTCTTGGTATTTTCTGTTGAAATCACGGAATCTCGTCATAAATGGATTCTACTCTCTTCAATTTTTCATATTTCGTTCTCTCTAATTCTCCATTTTCTTTTGCAGTGTACATGTCCTAAAAATGATACTATATGCATAAGATCCAAACAGAGAGTTGAAGTCTGCAGAGTATCAGTAATAGGGGAATTAAATAAAACTAGAGTATCTTGCAAAATAGCAACGATTATTTGTAATGCTGACACAACGTGTTTTACAGCTCTTAAGTACTACCATCACAATTGTAGAAGTATGATCAATGGAAAGAAATGTACTCATAGGTAAGTGTTACAATTCATACACTATAAAAGTTTAATAAATTATTTTATATTCTGCATTAAATTATCTTGTTAATGAGTGTTTTCAGGAAAAAAATTTGAAAAATAACGAAGACTTATTTTTTCCTAAAATTATTTGTTTCCATGATTGACTGAAAAATACAATTTAATAGGAATTAACGTGAATTATTCTTAAAATTCATCAACTTTTTTTTTTTTCAATAGGTGTAAAAATTCAATTGATATTCTATCTCGTCAAGAGAAAGCAGCAAAATTGAATACATGCATATGCGATGGTGCAGAAGAGTACGACTGTCGAGGAATTCACCGTAATATGAATTACTTGTGCTTTGGAAAAACTCATCGTGATTACCACGAGGTGCACGACACCAGGACAAATGAAATATCGAGAATTAGTAATGACATTCCTGCTGCTGGATTTAGTGCAATTGCTCAAGTCCATATGATTCTTGGGCTTCTACTGCTCATTGTATACATCTCACAAGGTAATTTATCTTCTCATTTTTGTTTTATTCAATCTGGAATGAACGGCTTTGGTGACAATTCCCTCTCGCCAAGAGAGTCTGGATGGTTTAAAAATATCCCAACATTTCCTTCCCAAAAATAAAATCAACCATTTTCCCTCTCCACTTGTCGACGACTTCTTTGTCCCCTCCTTGTCGTAATAACAACCGGAGCAAAATGATAGAGAAGAAGAGACCGATAATTTTTGGATATATGGGAAGGAAAATGTTAAAAGACCTTCTTCGTAATCGATGAAATTCTTCAGTATCAGAAGACACATTTTTGAAAAGATCCTAAAGAGAAGTAATAAAGAAGATAATTCCAAAAATGCTGGAATTTAGATTTTAAACTCATTTTCGTTGATGATTATTAATTATTGAAATGCGTCGAAACTGAAAAAAGATTTTGAAGAAATCGTCAGAAAACATTTTTTGTAATGAATTCCTCTTTCTTCCTCTAAATCCAGTAAATTCAGAAATATCTTTGAAATATATTCTTCTAAATTCACTAAAAAATTGAGTTTAATTTTTATTTTCTTATTTTTACAGACTGATGAGTGAATCAAAGCCCAGCAGGATTCAGAAACAGTATTCCGCGTGTCAACGACCAAAGACCCTAAATGCTTACCATTCGGTGCAAAATGAATTTTTCTTTTTTTTTGTTCCTTTTTGTTTTTTTGTTTTTAAAAAATTCGGAAGACTGTGTTTTTTTTCGCAGAATATCGACGACAGATATTTCACTAGTGAAATAATAAAACGGTTCGAGTCAAACATAACATCAAGGTTTTAAAGGGGAGGAACAATTGAAGACAAGCCTAAAAGTTATACTAAACTAATTTCTGCATAATTAACAACAGTATTACCACCCATGTACTAAAGTCCTTGTTAATTACGCATTTATCTCAAGAACGAGTGACTTTACGACGAAAAGACTTTTGTAACTGGGAAAATTTTCCACAAAAGAGATTTTCTGATATTTTTTTTTTTTCTAAAACCACTCATAAACGAGATAAATCCATAATTAGCCCGACTTGAATCGTTTTACTTTTTTCCTACTGAGTTTCCTCTTTCTCTCATTGGATAAATTCAATCAAGAAAAAAAACGAATGAATATTCTGCGCTGTACATTAGCTGTATCATAGAGTCTATTCATAGTTGTAATTTTTCATTAATTTATATATAATATGTGTTTGAGTGGATTGCAGAATATGAATAGTGTAAATAAATTCATTATATTATTTGTAAAATGTTAATTAAAATCCGTAGAAAATTTTGATGAATCGATACGAATGATAATGATGAGCAATAAAAGACGATTCTTTAAACATTTATTTTGACATTGGAAAAAAGGTTTTGAGAGGAAAAAAAATGAGGGAAAAACGAGAGATTGAGCCGCGAGGACTTCTATTGAGTATCAGCTGTTGTTGTGGCCAACATACGGATGCAGCATGCTCCTTGGCCACACACGTCGGCCATTGATATACACACACCCTCCCTCCTCCTTTTGAAGACCTGTTACTGTATATGTGTACTCTCGAGTCCTTAATATCCTTCTGTATTCGTTGGGCATTTCTCTCGATTTTTTTTTTGTATTTTTTAACACCGGAACTAAGTTTGACGACTGCGTTTATGGAACAACCTTACCATGAATTTTTAGGTAAATAAATTTGGATTTGAGAGATTTTCGATGGGAGTGAGTGAATTAAAAGGATTTAGGAGATGAGGATTAAGTTTTTTTGTAATTTATTTTGATTTTTTTTTTTCATGGATAGAAAATTAGGAGCCATTAATCATTGATGGGGAGTTTTCTTCTGGAATGAAGGAGAGGATACTGGAGGAGTGAGCAAAGGAGAATTGAATTTTTATATTATTAATTTTAGAATTTTTGAGAATGGTAAAAATTGACAAAAGAGGGAATTTTTGAATGAAGAAGGAGAGATTCAGGTAATTAGTCATCTGGACTAATTTGAATATTCGATTAATAATGAAAACGAGAATTTTTCTGGATTTGTGAATTTCAGGAAAAACGTCGAGTGGAAATATAAAAATTTTTCTAGGTTACTATTCCAATGAATAAAAGTTGTCTCAAAAAACTTGCAAATGACTTCAAAATGAGCATTATTACCCTCCATTGAGGTAATAATTACCAATTATTATTCCTAGAATTTCAAGAAAATCGGAGGAAAAAAAAAATAAAAAAACAGTCGATTTTTTTCTAGAAGAAAAATCTTCAAGAATCTTCAAAAGTAAAAATCTTTTGATAATTAATCCAGCAGAAGCAAAAAAGTAGTAAACACAATGAGTATCTTTGTTTCTGTACAATGTATGTCACATTAGTGCATCTCCTGTTGGTGCTATGAGAGTTATACAGTGCGAGTACTCGTTTTTAGTCTGATTTGGCCTCATGTGTGTGGACTGAGATATCGCGCGGGTTTCACTTGAGTGGAGAAAGAGGAGAGAACGAGGAAAGAGAGATTGAGAGATTGAGAAAAAGAGAGAGAGAGAGAGGGAGAGGGGAGAAGGATGGACAGTGGCGTTGGCCACACACGTAGCCAAAGAAGACGAGACGTCAGTGGATAAGAGAGAGAGAGAGAGAGAGAGAGAGAGAGAGAGAGAGAGAGAGAGAGAGAGAGAGAGAGAGAGAGAGAGAGAGAGAGAGAGAGAGAGAGAGAGAGAGAGAGAGAGAGAGAGAGAGAGAGTTGAGAACAACCGGACGGAGAGGACGGCGAGTATTTCTCTCTTGCACTTGGTGGATATTGTGAGCTAAGAGAAGGATGGTGAAGGGAGAGGGAAAGGGGGGAGGACCCGCAGGCCCCGTACAGAGGACCACCCACCTTGTCCCCGAGCCTCTCTTCTCTCTCAGCTCCACAAAAGTTGAACCATCCTCGAGACTCAAGTTTATAAGCATCACCGAAATTTCGAGCTTGGGGTTTTCTCGAGGGATAAGCGGGAAAAGTAGATGAAGAGATTGAGGAAAATGGAGGGGTTGAGCGTGTTTACGAGTGGATTGAATCGTTGGACTGATAGAGGAAGTATTTTCCCAATTGTGTTTTGAAAAAAATGAATAAACAACTCTCTGTTAATTTGTTCCCAAGTTGATGATTCTTTGAAAACGTTAGGAGGGAAAAAGGTTTCGTGTGATCTTATTTGAATGACTAGAGAAAAATTTGGGGTATCCCAACAAATAATTGAGATATTTTAGTAGCAAAGTGCCAAAACCGAATTAGTGGAATTAACTCTGAGATGAATTTTTGGAGGATATCTTCAAATCGAAGGAAGATGACAAAAGTTCAAATTTCTCCATACAAATTCGATAATCAAATAATTAAGAGGTTTGCCCATTTACTCAGAGGGTAAAATGATTCTCATATAACGTGATGACCTCATTAATTCCATGACAAAGACGTAAATCCCTCATCATCCATCCATCCTGGAAACAATAAGCTCTTTTAGAAGAAAATGTCGAGATATCTTATTTTCTTTTCCAAGGAAATTTCTCCACAAAAGTTTGTTTGTTTTTTTTTTTTTATAAAATTCCCTAAGGCATTAGATCCAACTTCCCTTGATCTCCATAATTCTCTCCATTGTTTACGCGTCCATATATTCTCCAGCTCAGGTATCCTCCAGTAGTTCACCTCCAGGTGCAATCCACCTGTTCCCCCACAAATGATACTCATTCCCAACCTGAAATATTAAAAAAAAATAGAACCAAAAAAACATGTTATGATTATTTTCAAATAAAACGTTTCAATGTGTTCAGTGTGTCTGCACACAAGTCTTCGCTAATGTTCTTGCTCTTGCTCTTAGCATTAAAAGAAGAGGGAGGGAGGGGGGGGGGAATGAACATTTCCATTTGATGATTACCCGGAGGGCGTCGGTTAAGCGTAGCAATGACTGTATAATTTCGAAAGTCGGCTGAGGCCACCGGGAAACCGGAATACTGCCAAGTCGGGGATAAATGACGACCTCCCATGCCGGAGCCTCACTTCAGCCATCAGTGCAGAAAATAGAGAAAATCCATGAGCTGGATAATGGCTAATTTTCGTTATTTCACAGTTGGATGGATTCCACAATTTTTCTCCCATTTCATGATGATTTAAGGGAGTATCACCACCTCGTGGTCCAAGATCTTGCGACTTCCTCGAACCTTTCAATGCACATTTTTTTGTTTTTTGCACAAACAGAAATTTTTTTCGATTTTTTTTAGAAATCAAAAAATCCAACTGTCTCGTTTTCTGACCACTAAACACTCTGTTTTTTGTGCAACAAATAGGGGAGAATCAAATCGTAATGAATATGATCCAATCACAAATTATCTTGATTCGGAAGCAAATTGCAAATTTATTACGCCAAGAGCGAGAAACGGTAATTATTCAAATTTGTTGCATTGAAAAATTTATTTGAAAATTTATTTTCTCATCTGTACATTATCAAATTTATACATTAATTGACGCTATTCGAATTGCGTCAAGTAAATTCAGTTGTGAATTGGTAAAACGATTTAAGTCGTTTTCATTCTGGCGTCAGTTTTCGATGAATATCTCGGAATCTGAGGGAGATAACGAAATTTTCATAGAGACCTTTTTTGTGGAGTAGAATAAAAAAGTTATTCACAAAAATTTCGCTATCTCCCATAGATTCGAAGATATCCATCAAAAACTGACCCTAGGATGAAATTGACTTAAACCGTTTTACCAATTCGCTACTGAATTGTGAATACATCATTCATAATTTGATTACATCATAAAGGGAAAAAAAATATTATAATCACAATTGATCCATTGTATTTATGGATGCTCCCATTTCATCGAATTCACTGATTATTACAACATTTTTTGTACACTCTCAATTGCTAGTGAACAGCTGAGGATTTCAGCAATAAATTCACTTGAGATCGATAAAATGAGCCATATAGAACAATTAATTTGTTTTTTAAGAATCATCCAGCATCCATTGAGAAAAATTGTGACCGTAAATTTATCGTCGTCTTCTTTTCTTAGTCGCAGTACAACCAAACACAATATTCTTTTGTGCTTCTCGTTCCAGTTCATTCAACAACTGCCGGACGTCTCCTTCAACTTCATCCTGTATTTCAAGAATAGCTCCAACTTCGGCAGCAATCTCGAGATTCTCATGACACAGTCCAAGAAGAAGAGCATTATAATACGATGAAACGAATTTGTAGGATAAAACACGCGTATAATTTTGTACAATCATCACCATACATTCCCATGTGTTGACTATCTTCTGTTCAACTCTCTTTGTAACTGGCTGCTTCAACATGCCCTCAAAACTTGGTGCCAAACATTCCAGATATGATAGAATTCCAATAGCGTCCTTAAGCTTGTAAATTGAACAGAGGAACAATTCTATACATTTTAAGGAAAATTCAACTTCAACTTCTTGATTCCGTGAAAAACAAACGGTGGTTACATCCCGTAGAAGTGAAACAATTCCTGTAATTCGTCCATTCAACGAAAAATGTTCATAATCAATACTTTGCAATAGCAAAGGAAGGCAACGAATAATGAAAATGCAATATTTTTCATTTTTTAAAAGACAATCCGTAATAGTTTCGATCATTAAAATCATCGTTGAATATGGAATTTTATCAGCACTGGCTGTGATTCGATGATTCAACTGTCGATACAGAGTCTGCCAGTAATCCACAACTTTCATTGAAAGCCCCAATTCATCCCAAAAGTAACATTTGTATGGAAACATCAATAATCCTAATATTGAATCAACAGTATTATCTCTTTCCTCATCATTTCCTTCATTAATTCGTTGACCATCAATCATGTATTTCGTCATTAATTCAGCGAGAATATACCAGAGTGCTGCTATGCAAGTAGGTTTAACATTTCCTGCACTTCCTTTTTCCATTTCACTCAAGACTGATTTAACAAAAAACACAGTCCTCGGATGATACTTAACCCTGTTGCCCAGTATTATTGCCTGTTCAATGAGAACTTTAATATCATCAAAATTGCTCTCTTCGGCTCCTTCTAAAATTGGACACGATAGAAGTTTCAATAACAATTCTATAAGGGTATCATCACGATATATCAATTCATCAGAAACTTCAGCCAACTCTGGAACTGCAAAATTTAGGATAAAGTTACTGATTATTGGTGAGCTACCACCGTGATAACTCAGTTCTTGTACTGCAAGTATCATCTCCTTAAGTACCTTCTTTTTATATTCTGGAGATGATTGTAATGCATAATGCATGAGATTTGACCAAAATATTTTATTCAATCTTTCTCGATTGGGAATGTCTTCTTCACTCATATCGGCAAGCATGAGTACTGCTTCACTAAAACTGTGGATTATAGTTTTATAGGAATTGCGGAAAACGCTGTCTGACAGAGTAGTTGCCAGTCTATCCACTAGAGTAGGAACGACGAGGAGACGATCTTCTTCTCTTACTATAAGCATTTGCAGCAGAGCGTCAATTGAAGCAATTTGCGTTTTCACAAACTGTTTACCAGGTGACGGAATCATATTATGCTTTTTTGAGAACAGTGGAGTATCTCCAAAGGGTCCAAAGCAGAATTCCAAGAATGGCTGGATTATTTGATGAATCATTTGTGAGGTGTGTGGTTGCAGTTTGACAATTAAATACCACCAGACGTCAATCTTGGCTACTGCTATGACTTCGGACTTGGTGTTGGATTCAATCAGAGGTGTAGACAGCAGATGGATTCGTTTGGATGTAACTAATTTGGTGACATCTGAGGTAAATGTGTTGATCACGAGCTTCCAATTTTCAAAGGCTTGTCTAGAAAACATGAAATGAGATTAATTAAATCACAAATACAATTATATTTTTTATATATGTGATATGAATCACTTTTCAAATTGAAACAAAATCTCTATATGATTTATATTGATTCTCTAAATCTTATATCTTACTTTCTAATTTCCATGTTCGTTGATTTAAATGCCTTCTCCATGATATTGAGCAGTCCATTTAGCAGTGCTTTATCTTTTTCAATATCAGAACTCAGTGATTTGATTCCCATGCACCACAAATCTGACCAATCAGGAATTTTAGCATTAACTAATCGAAGAATACGTGAGCAATAATCTTGTTCAAATCGAGTTTTGAATTGTCCCCAGGCAAGCTGATGGTTTGATTGCATGTACGGTATCAAATTCTGCTTCACTGTGGCATTCAGTAACTTGATAGCTGGACCACGTTGCACTGATTGTCCCATAAATGCCAAATCTGCTATATTATCCAGCACCAATATATGAAACTACAGTGAAAAATTGTCATATGATCATAAAAAACATGAAAATTTATACTTTTTTCAAATACAATTATGCTTCAAGTGGACGTTACCAGGTTTATGTGAAAAGTGGGGTTATGGGCAGCATGATTATAAATCTTCTGGAGAAAGGCAATTATTTTTGTTACCAGTTGAATCTCAAATTTTTGGTGTTTGGTGAGTTCATCCCTTTCGACATGTTTTCGTATTTTTTTATTATTTACAGTAACTGTATCTTGCATCAAGCATTCTATAGTACTGGAAGGTACATCTTGCATTACTCCCTGGATAAATTTCACTGTCCTGAGATCCAATAGAATGTGAAATAATATCGTATCTATATCAATGAAAAATTCCAGGACCTTTAATCTGAAAATGGTAAATTAGTGTCAATATAATTTCATTTTTATTCTTTATACTTGTAATATTTTACTATTACTAACCGTTTTTTGCGTTCAGCTCGCATTGCTAATTCAAAGAAGCCTGGATCATGATTTTGAAATTCTTGGAGAACAATTTTGAAAGTTTTCGTTATGATTTCAATGTGATACTGTTTATCAGCAATTGTGATTATTTCAATTAAAAAATTGCATAATTCAATGTATTGAACTTTGGTGAAACTTTTAGATAATTTTTTCCCTTCAAAACTGTAAAAGAAAAATTGAATTAATAATAATTGCGTTGAAATAATAAATTTCAAGATTTTACCCATTGATATAGGTTAGAATGACACATTTCTCTTCAACACTTGTGCTCTGCCTCAACCGATCAAACACCTCTACCACTGTTTTGTGCTGCATTATTGATTTATTTCCAGAGATTCTTCTGATTGAGCAATATTTACAATTTTTGTATTAACCATAATAGTAATTACGATGTCAGAATCATCCCAATTATTCGTAATGTGAAGTCCAAGCGAAGTTGATGCACATTTGCTCCAAATCCGAAGCTTCCTAACCTCTATGGATGGCGCTGCTCCCAACGCTTCGAACAGTGATATTCAAAATGATCCAGACCCGAAGGACATGGAATGAACTCGTCACCGCCATTTTGTTAGAGAAAATTTATAATTATGTAACAAAATACTCATATACTACCTATTGAACACGTAATCTATTATAAATAATTATTCCAATTATTCATGAGTTTGAAATATTTATATATAATGATCAATTCTGAGATTCGAGTCCTAAAATTCATCATCATAAAGTCCTATATTCCATAATCTCAAGAAATTGGTCAATAGCATTGGATTTTACATGTGTTGACTTAATCCTATCATGGTATTTAAGGCGTCTAGCTCTTCAGTAAAGAATATTCAATTATGAAAAAACTTTCCACCAAGAAGTATACATATTTTGATTGATTGAGATAGAGGACATCAAGACGAAATTTTTGGAAAAAAAAAAATGAATCGGTTGGGTATTTTTCGAGATATTCACGAAAAATGATTGACCATTTCTCAAATTTCTCTGAAATTATTTTGAGACAAATTAGGGGATATTCTTCATAAAAAATTCTCGTCCCTTCTGAAGAGAGAATGTAAACTGAATTTCAACATTTGCACTTCAAAGTGATGAATATTCTTTTGAGGAGTATAAAAAGATAAAAATCATTTTTTTGACAGAATATTTTCAATAAAAACTTTATTAATATTTGAAAAATACATTAATTTCATAGCTAAATATGAATATCGTTGATTCAAATTAAGAATCATCAATTCCATATATCACTGGAAAAGACAATCACTGATAAAATCAAATTTTACATTTCTATCAATTGTGCATTCATCTAAACCACGAGTTATTTTATAAAGAAATGTCAAATGAATATTTTGGAAGGTGAAATAAAAAAATTGTCAACTAAAAAAGTCTTGAAATTTCCTCTGAAATCATTCATCATTGAAATCTTTTTTATTTAAATAAATGATCTAATTGCAAGTTGTAAATTTTCTTAAATAAAATCACTAATAAAATTGAAAAAAATACATCAGTTTCATTAAAAGATAGTAATATCGTTTATTTCAAATATCAAATTTATTTTCATTAACTCCATAAAATTACTTATTTTCTTCATTGCCAAAACCTCAAAGAAGCAATCCAATCAATTAAAATATAATCATAACATCACTTCAATTACAAAAGCAGACCAACACTCTATTGATAACATGAAACATTATTTAATACATAATTACAATAATATTTTCAAATTTTCCGTCTCCCTGTCACCAAAAATCTCTCCACAAATTGGAGAATACAACAACGAGTTTCTTAGTGAAATGAGAATACTGAACCAATCAAAAAAATACAATCATCTGGTGACAAAAAATATCAAAAGCTCTTTTTTTTTGCTTGAAAAATGCCAATAAAGATCTCTTGGCATTGTCTCCACTCAATTTCTCAAACTCACGCACTAAAATTTCGGGATTCCCCTGGATTCCTCAACTCATAACCTTTATAATCATCCCCATAACCTCCCTCCCCAAACTCGGCTCCGTCTAGTTCTCCACAAGCCCCAGAAATCCACCTTACCATCATCCTAATCTTCTCAGCCTCCTCATCACTCGCTGTGAAGCCCTTTATCGCCTCATTCATGCACTCAGGCAAAAACCTAGTCACATCCCCAGGCAAGTCTCTCCTAAAAATTGCCACACACTGTTCACTGAAATTTTCCGTCCCCAAAAGCTTCTCCCTCATAACCCGATCAATCAAATTCCCAAATCTCTTCCAACAATTAGAATCACAAGTTGGTCTCAGCCACTCAATATTCCTGCCGCTCAAAATCCCTCCAAACAATCTGTTATTTCCATCCTCGAGCTCACAATTCCTCCAGATATTAACAAATTCATCCATCACTGAATCCGTAAACAAATTATGACTATAAACAATTAAATGAATAGCATAATCAACACTTAATACATAAATTGTCTTTTCAACAAACGGCTGAAGATCTTTACGTTCACACAGAGTCTTCTTCAATTCTTTCAAAATATTCAAAACATTGTCTTCAGTCAATATCGACCACTTTCCATTTTTCTCAATTAACTCCCACATAGAGTCTCTTATCCGATCGATAATCTGAGTAGGACTGGGGGCCGATGAGTTATGGAGACGCTCTCTAACTTCCTTCGTTCCCTCCTTTGGGGTAAAAAATAAATATTCCGAGTGAATCTCCTTAGAGCTTGCTGCATCATTGACATAAAAGTCTAACCACTGATCAATACGTTCTATCGACAGTCTCATGCAGATTTTGACACACATTTCCTTAACAGCTGGATGAGTGTCCTCTGATAATAAAGGAAGTAATGCCTCTGTACACTTTTTCTTGCAGAGTCTAGGAATCAATTGATTGCAGTGATCTCGTAGTTCTTTGGTGATTGAGGATATTAAATTTAATGAATTTTCTGAATTTATAAATTGCTGATGGAACTGTTTCTCTTTGCGAACATCAAAGTCTGGAGTTGTCCTGATTTTTTGCACTGCCAATTTTCTAAATATATTGAAATTTCTCAATTTTATCGAAGGGATTAACTCTCTGCAGATGTATTTAACAGAGTTGGAAGCGATCCTCTCCGACACAAAGTCAACTGTCTTTTTCAATGAGTCTGGTTGTCCATGAAAAAAAGCATCTTCTTGCTGGAGTTGCAGAGTTTTAGCTTTGGTTTCATTCGATGGTTGAGATAACTGAGTGGATACTGGAGTTATATGACGATTTATATTCCCAAAATGACAATTACCCGATATCAATAAAATTCTGAACTCTTTTAAGAACGGACAGCAGGTGATGATTGTTCTATCATCAATCAAATCTAATCTATCGAGTGAAACATCCGATTTTTTCGGATTTAAAGGCACAAGAGAGTCTTCAAAACCCTCAGAATTATTCAAAAATGAGGAGATTCGTTCTTTAATCCTTCTTTCATTGTAACTCGACTGCCAGGTGAAGTAAAGATCCTTCGGAACATTCGGCAATTCAAATAGGCGCCCTAATGTGAAAGTGATGAGCAGTGAACCTTTTGGACTCATCAAGGAATGAGAATTTCTATAGATGTAGTAGAGAATTTGGCAGAGTTTTATGTAGTAAGGAAGTCTAAACGCTACTTGGTCCAGTACTGCTAGATACTCCACCATCCAGGGAACTGTCAACGTTAATTTTCCATCAATTAATGCATTGAACAGAGTCTCTTGAAGATTCAGAGAAGGATTCACTTGTCTTCTCAACGATATTTGAGTGTTTGTCCCAACTAATGATACAGATTCTGATTTAAATGGAATTGAGACTAGAAATCCTAGGAATTTTGCCAATATTCGAAGGCTAGAGATACAGAGGAGGTATTTTTGCTTTGTGGTTTCATCCACATTCGCTTCTCTGGTTTCTAGATCACTGCTGGTGAAGAGAGTGGAGTTGAGGTCTATTATTTCTTGCACAAAGCAATTCTCCAGAATTAAATTGAATTTTATGTTTGTGGAAACGAGAAGAAAGTCTCGATAGAATTCTTGAATACCTGAGAAAGAGGGGAGTGGGACGATACCTTCTGAGGCGAGGGGAGTGACAAGACGACCCTGGAGTTGCTTGAATTTCTCCAAATTCATGGATTTTAAGGACTTGAGGACTGAGAGGGTTTCATCGTCTATTGGATCCTCTGAGGAGTGTTGAAGGCACGAGGTGAGGAGCTGGGACTTGAATAGACGAGCCAGGTGATAATAGTTGAGTGCATCATCGTGGAGGGAGAGGAGAGAGTTTATCTTGCGTTCCAGTGCAGTGGAGAAACACCACGTGGGTGATTGGTGACGGTCCTCCCAGATTTTTAGAGACTCATAGAAGAGATCGCGCTGCATTCGGAATTTTGAAAAGGCGACTGTTGATGGAAAGTTTTCGCGGTTGTCTGTGTCAATCTGGAAGCAGACGTTGGTGCCAATTGTTCTGGAAGAAAGAGAATAGAGAATTATTAAAATAAATGAAAAGTTTGTTTGCTGATTATTTGAGGCATAGCAAGAGAGAGTGTTGGCTTAAAGGGAAACATGATTTTTTTTTTTTTTTTTTTTTTGTTAGGAATTGATGATTAACGAAATAATCATGTGAAAATAAAGATAATAATGACCTCATATCACTCTCCTTGAACTTATTAAACTCCTGCACCTTTTTATCATACAACTCTCCCAAGTAATGTTTCAGCTCAGGTTTGAACGCAGCTATATGATGATTATCGTACAGCAATTTGATCGTAGTTCGATCCAGCACAACTAGTAAATCCCTCTGATTATGTAGTACTTTGGTAGCAAAATAAACACAATTATGGGATGTATCTAGATACTTCCTATCCTGTTCTATCACCTCTTCACCTATACTCTCATCAATATCCTTACACCCCATAGTCTCCTTCAACATCTTCAATGATATTCTCTCACTTCCCTTGAACTGCGAGGTGATCAATGTCATGATGAAATAAAGTTCACTCATTACATTCGGAACTAAATTCCTCCGAATCAAATTTCCATAGAGATCAGCCAATTTATCGAGGATTTCCACATTATCAGCGAGAGATAATTCAGGAGCCGCTGAAGAAATTGATAAAGGAATTTCTATCAATTTCGTCCCTCTCTGCTCCTGAACATGAGGAATTTCAACGACAGAATCAATTTTTGGCTGTCTCTTTCTCTCCAATTTCAATAATTCCCTCTCAGCCTCAAAAGTCGTCATCTCTTCTGATTTATCAGTAGTTTGTGCTTCCAAAAACTGGGGATTCTTCGTCTCTGGACGCGAAATAACTCCAAATACTTCACCCTGATTATTACCTTTTTCTCCAGTTACTTCTAACTTTGTTGGTTTTATTCTTCTGTTAGATCTATTATTATTTTTCTTCTCTCCTGAAGTATTTTCGATACTCGTATCTGATTGATTTCTAGAATTATTTCTCCTCGATGATTTTTTTGACGAAGTAACCAAGAAATCACCCAACTGTATTGTAGTTTTCCTCTGTCCACTGGTGTTCTGCTTTTCATTAGACGCATTATTCCTATTTTGTAAAGTTTTTGATGTATTGAAGGTACTTCTGTTACTACGTTGGTGATTCCTCGGTTGTTCTCCAATACTAGGAAAGTTTCTGTCCATGTGATGTGAGTGGGTCGGGAGGATTTGGGATCCTAGAATTGATCCAGAGTACAAGGGAGAGACTGGAATGGAGGGAATGGACATTACAAAGATGTTTGACATGCTGGAGTCTATTGAGGCGTTTGCAAAGCTGTTGTTCAAAGATGTTGGAGTTTGTTCACAACTGATACTGTGGGGATTTTGGTGACAATTGATTGGACTTGAGTGGAGGGAGCTGTTGAAGCTGGTTGAGCGATTTTCCAAGCTATTCCCATGGGTTACAGAGTTTTTCAATGGAGTACTCGTGTGACACGTATAGTTCAATTGGTATGAAGTGTTCGAAGGGCTCGAGGGAGTGAGTTTGTTGATTTCAGGTACTTTCTCAGGAGTTTTGGGGAGAATTTTCTTGGGAGGAGGGGCGGGCTCTCCGTCTGGTGATCCATTCTGGAAGATTCTGGAAGAGAGAAGAGTCAATTTATTAAGAGTCAATTGTGAATTTGAAAAATCCGTGAATTGAGATTAAGGAACTGCACAGGTCCCTCTTCGGGATTCGAACCTGCTCCAACTGCTTTCCAAGCAGATGCCCTAAGGAATGCACATATCGTCTTCTTTACTGAATGAGTCCTTTCTCAAGATTTCAAATATATGGTTTTTTGCAGAAAAAATTCATTCCGGAAATGAAATTCATTATTTAAAAAGTATTTATCAATTACCCTGGACACTGTTTTCTCAAATAATCCAAGAAAAATAGTACAAACTCAGCCCTGGATGACTCTGTCTGCACCAGATCCGGAAGAATGACATCCTGAATTCCAGAAAAAACAAAAAAAACAATAAATTCAGTTGTCTAACCTATTTCCTATTTAATCTGTCCACTAAAAACTGATACATACATGTGGTTTATCAGTCGTCAGCCATCTGATAATTCCCTCAATCGTCAACTGACCATTAAAAACTCTATTCAATATGTTTACAATCATTTTTTATAAACAAAACAACTGTTTAAAATCACTTGTTACGTCAATTGTTATTTCGCCAGTTATCAATCCTCATTCCCGCCAATTAAACCTTTTCTTTATGCTTGTGTTTATACGTCGAATTTTACTCAATCAATTAAAAGATGGAGTCAATTTTATTTTGTTCATTTCTAGAACAAAAATAAAATTTTATCACTACTTTACGTCATTCCACAGATTTTGTATCCAAGGATCGCATGAACGTCGATTTTTAGAGGCTAGAACCCTTAAATCTGGTTCTCATGAAGAGAAAAAAAAATGTTTTTTTAATGTTGAAGCTAAGGAAAAAAAAAAAGAATAATTTAAACAATTGATTGGAGCAAAATCATCAATTTTATTTTGTAAACTAGGTAGTTTCAAAAAATTATCCATAAAGTTTTGAATTTTTTTTTCAAGATAGATTCCGCTCTTATCGACTTTTCCATGGAGTTGTTCAATTTGTCACATCGAGAGGTTAATTTTAGAAACAATTAATAAATCGAATATATGGGAAGAATGGGTCTGCTGACTGATCCAAGAGCAGGTAACGCAGAGATGATTAAATTCTTGTTGAGATGGGAGAGAGTCATTTGTTTTACTATTTATATTGGGGGAGTTGTGTGGATGGGAATGCTCGCCTCACCCATGTTCAATGACAGTAAGTAGATTAATTCAAGTTAAATAATTATTTTCATTGAAAAAATGAATTATTAATGACAATTACTGAATGATCATTTTATTTTATTCTTTAATTGTTGGATTATCTCGTTAATGAGTGATTTTAGAAGAAAATGACAAAAGACCTTTTTTGTAGAGAATTAAATTTCCAACAAAAAGTGTCTCTTGATATTTTTTCCGAAAGTCACTCATTATCGAGATAATCATTTATTAAACATCATCCCCAGGTGCTTATTTCTCTGAGAATGCACTCCTGCCAGGACTCGTCACAATTGAGAGTAATCTGGATCACACGGCAAGGCAATACCACAGGGAACTCGTTGACGAGATGAAGAGGTACCCTGATGACATGCCCTACGCCTGGATCCTAGCTAAATTCAATCAACTCCATCTGGATGTTTATACTCACAATTTTACCCTCAATTATCCATTCTCGAGACATCAATTCACTGGACAAAATGTTTATGGGATTGTCAGGGCACCTAGGGCAGCTTCTACAGAGGCTATTGTTGTCAGTGTACCTTCCAGAGCTATGAACAGTATTCATCAAACTACTGCACCCTCTATTGCACTTCTTCTGGCATTTGCCAAGTTCTGTCGAAGTGAGTTCATTAAATAAGTAGTAAAGTGAATTCTTCACATCAATTTATCTCGATAATCAATGATCTGAAGAGAAAATGTTAAGAGACATTTTTTGTAGAAAATTTATCTATCTACAAAAAAGGTCTCTTGATATTTTATCCTAAAATCATTTGTTTCTAAGATAAACGAACATAACAAAAATGTAGAATTAGACTTTTTGGAATTTATCACTTTTCTAATGAAATACTCATGATTAATGTTCAATTTAATTTATCCTAGAACAAAAATACTGGGCAAAGGACATAATATTCCTGGTAACAGAGCATGAACAATTAGGAATGCAGGCTTGGCTAGATGCTTATCATGGTGTAGTCAGTGGACAAGCTGACGTTCTTAATCCAGGGGATTTAGTTGGACGAGCTGGATCAATTCAAGCTGCCATTAATTTAGAGATTCATGCTATGAAAATTGCTTCTGTTGATGTCAAGGTATTTTAACCCATTCAAATTGAGATCGATGAACATAACAATTGGAAAAAAAAACAGTTTTTAATTGATATCTCCCCTGGATTCCGAGATATTGACCAAAAAACTAAACTCTGAAGCAAATTATTTAGAATTATCATCGGTTTATGTATTTATTCAGATAGAAGGACTCAATGGACAATTACCCAATCTGGATCTCGTCAATCTTGCCCAGAATGCAATTAAGAAGGAGATGGTACGTGGAACATTCCAGAAACGATTCGATATTCACACAAAAGTCACACAATTCAAAAAATGGTCCCATAATTTTCAAACTCTAGCTTCAATGATTGTTGCCCAAGCAACTGGTGTACCAACTGGAAATCATGGACTTTTCCACAGGTAAAATTAATCAAAAATTGACCTGGGATACATCGTCATGATTTATTTATGATTTTAGGTATGGAATTGAGGCAATTACTCTAGAGGGAATTGAAAAAATTGAACGTGGAAATGAAGTTAATTTCGATAGGATTGGAAGGATTATTGAGAGCATGGTGCGATCTCTCAATAATTTATTGGAGCGTTTCCATCAATCATTCTTCTTCTATTTACTTGCTGCGACTGATCGATACATCTCCATCGGTGAATTAAAGTTTTAAAAACTCAGTTTTTCACTCATTCAATTATATCTCGAGAATGAGTAGTTTCAGAGAAAAATGTCAGAGGACCTTTTTGTAGAAAATTTAATTATCTACAAAAAAGGTCTTTTGACATTTTCCCCTAAAACCATTAATTATCAAGACAATTCAACTTTTAACAAAAAAGTCACTTCAATTTATCTGACAAATAATCCTCTGCAGGACTCTACATGCCATCCTTGGTCGCTATAATCGGCACTCTCTTCATCAAAGCCTTCTGTGTGTGGCTGAGACTCCAGCAGTCTAACGCAAATGTTCCAGGAGATGATATTACCACAACAGAAGCATTTGAAATTGGTTATATTGCATCAGAACTCCTCTGGTCCCACATTTTTGGAGTTGCTGTTATGAATTCACCAAGAATATTCACATATCTAGGAACTCATTACTTGAAATTAGACACTGAGAATTCTGTTTATTATGGATTTGTCTTGACCACAACTTTAACATTAATTTGGTTCTACTTTCTTCAGAGGTGAATATAAATAAGAAAAATCCAAAAATAAAACAGTTTTTCATGAATACCTCTAAATCCAAGAGAGATATCAAAATTATCATAGAGACCTTTTTTGTAGATCTCGTTTCACTCTACAAAAAAGGTCATTTCAAAGATTTCTTTATCTCCTTTCAATTTGAAGATATCCACCAAAAACTGAATTAATAACAGAAATTGGGAATTAAGACTTTTTAAATTTTTTCTTCCAGACGCTCTAAACTCGATAACATCTCTCTAATCTGCATAATTGCCCTTGTGGAGCTGGCAACGGGTCTATTGAGCATAGCAATGCACAATTCTTCACTTGCACTTGTTGCAGGCATGATATATGTGCCAATAGTTCTCTCAATCACTCCAAGATCTTCAGAATCATCAAAATCACGAAGTTTTTTGTACATCTCGTGGACATTACTCCATCCATTCATAATTGCATCGATTGTAGTGATGATTTATACGTATTTACATTTTTCAGAAGAAGGATTTAAGAGTATTGTGTGGAGGGGTTTTGATGCCACTAAAAAGTCATTTGTTTTCAGTATTATTGACTCAATGATCTATGGAAATTGGTTGTTCAATGTTACAGTATCTGTTATTCTTCCAATCTGGCTTTTATTATCTAATGTAATAGCCAACAAATCTCTTGAAAACATTAATTGTAAATAAATACATTTAAGTAGAAAATTAGAATTTTTCATACTTATCAATTATGTATTTATCTCGTTAACGAGTGATTTTAGAAGAAAATGTCAAGATGTAGCGCCTCGTTACATTCATCGAGAGACACATTGGGGCTCTTTCCACCGGGAGTTAGATGAGAGAAGAGTTGGGCTGAGTTGGACTAAAACCTGCGGTGTAAACGGCAAATACCAGTAAAAAATCTAACTTTTTTACGTTTCCACCGCACTTTCAGTCCAACAGGCCAACTCTTCTCTTATCTAACTCCCGGTGGAAATAGCCCCATATTACAGCGCTCTCATACACTCACACCTGAGAACTACACGGACACCTCAGGTGTCGCAATACTCCCGAATACCAGTCGTCTGGCTCCCGCCATTCGGTGGACATCTCCACCTCATCATATATATTCATCCGACTCAATCACCTGTATATATATTCATACCGACAATAAACTAATAACATAGTTTAGCAAATACCTTGCCTCGCGCTTCCCTTTTGCTTTGTAGGGATTGAGGTTGTTGAGATTAGGGAAGAATCAATCCACTACGCGAGGCAAGATATTTGCTAAACTAGTTATTAGTTTATTGTCGGTATGAATATATATACAGGTGATTGAGTCGGATGAATATATGTATATATGATGAGGTGTCGATGTCCACCGAATGGTGGGAGCCAGACGACTGGTATTCGGGAGTCTTGCGACACCTGAGGTGTCCGTGTAGTTCTCAGGTGTGAGTGTATGAGAGCGCTGTAATATGTCTCTCGATAGATGTAGCGAGGCGCTACAAAGAGACCTTTTTTCTAGCTGACAAAATTTTCAACAAAAAATATCTTTCATCACGCTGTGCCAAAAAGTGACTTTTCAGGCACGCTTCGCTTCGCTTCGCATGCCTCAAAAGTCCCTTTTTAACACATTGTGATGAAAAATGTTGTTCGATACTCGTGGGGAAAGTGTTTTTTGACTTGTAGGATTATATCACTCGCCTTCGGCTCGTGCTATAAACCTCCTACAAGTCAAAAAGCACTTTTCCGCACTTGTATCGAAATATACTATTTTGACATTTTCCTTTAAAACCTCTCAGTCTCGAGATAATTGGATAATTAACAGGGTGTTAAATTTTCTCTGTCACGTTTTATCATTTTTCTACTAATTCCATCATCATTCATAATAACAAATTTAGTGACAATGTACATACATAAAAATTCCGCAATACAAGACGATCTAAATCCGATAAGTCCTTGTTATTTATCTTTCGAGAGGTTCGCAATACGAGAGATGAGGGTCACTTGAGAGGAACATCTTCTATCAATTTTCATATTAAATATTCTCTTCTCTCTCTTGAACACTCTATACTAAATTCTACATCCTCCAGTGATCAATCGAGACTTGAATATTAATTAAAAACACAGTTTAATGTCGAATTGATGGGTTCTAGACGTATGAGTGATCAAGCAACGGATTTTCATCAAATTCTCACATATTTTCATTTGAGAAAAAGAGTTAAAACCATATTGTTGATTGCCTTATTGGAAGATTACACGTCATACTATAGTATACATTTACCCCCCCCCCCCCCCCTCCCCACGATAACCCCACGATCTGGGCATTCACTGTGTCACAGTTTCAGTGATCGAAAAACTCCCGTGCATACTGCAGACATTCTCCTCAAGTTTTGAGGAATTTTCACGCATCTGTTGATCAATTTCCATAATTTTTTCTCTCTTCTGTTATTGTATGAAAGTGACGTGAAGGATTGAATTGCATTTACGACTGTACGAGGTCAGAATTAATTGTTTAATTAATTAATTAAGAAATTTATTTAAAGAAAAAAGGTTTTTTCTGTGTAAGAGTAAAAGATCGATTAGTTTTTTTCTTGAGAAGGAGGGATTTTAGGAGAAAACGTCAAAAGACCTTTTTTGTAGGAAATTTAATCAGCTATAAAAAAGGTCTCCTGAGATTTTCGTGTAAAATCACTTGTTCTTGAAATAATTTCAGGTTTAATAAATATTTGATACATGAAAAGAATTTCAGAGAGATAAGAAACGATTTTTATATTTGTGCATTGATTATTGTTTCTTATCAATGTCTGATGCATTCTCAACAGTTTCTAGACATTAATGTAACGTGATTTTATTCAGAAAATTTATTTAGGATTAATTAGAGACGAAGGAAGATATGGGAAAGCCTGAGGATGATAAAGAACAAGTCGAGTCAATTCGAGAGCCATTGTCATTGGATAGAGACAGATCAGCATCCGATAAACCCAGAGAATCCAGTACACTAGTGTTTTATGTCAATGGAAAAGAGGTATACAGTGTTATGTAATCGTTGAAGATATCTTGTGGATAACATAAAATAGAAATTCTTCCACATCTCTTTAAATATTGGATTATCTCGATGATGAGTGATTTTAGGGAAAAATTTTAAAAGACATTGTTTGCGGAGAGACTTAATTTTTGCCAGCATTATGGGTGGTGTTATTAGTATGAAGAACAGGGAATTGATTAAAAGACACTGGTTGATGTACTGATAAAATTATAATGGTTTATTCGTGGAATCGACCCACTTGGTTACGAAAATTATTACACTGAGTTGAAAATTGAAAAGATTGAATTAATAATTGATAATTAACTGAATTTTAGAATTGAAAATTAATTGAAATTAAGTGAAAGTAATCGTTGAATGTCTCAAAGAAAATCATGATGGTTAACTGAAAATATGTTGATTAACTTGAACGAAAATTAGATGGTGAATTACTTAAAACTGAATTTAACAGAATGTTGATGATTTACTAAGTTGATTAACTTGATAATTAAATCGATAATTGTCTCTAACTGATTTAATTAACTCAAGGTTAAATAGTTGAATGACTGATACACTTGATGCGCACTGTTGAACGACTGTACGAATAACTTGCTGATGATTTACCCGGTGATTTCACTTAGGGCTGATTTATTTGTTGATGATTTATTCGGTGATTTTACTTAGTGCTGATTTACTTGTTGATGATTTACTAACTGATTAATTACTCGGTGAGTTTACGTATTGTTGAGTTACTTAGTGATTTACTCATTGACTAATTGATTGCCCGAAGGCTAGATGACTTATGTAGGAGATTACATGACAGACTATTAGAGGAGCGTGCTCAACGACTGCTTGAACAATACTGAATTTGAGGGGGTTCTCGCGTCTTCTCTCTGGTTGACCGTTGGCCCGAAGGGCCCCGAAATTTCTCGAATATTCTTTCATCTAATTTCTCTGATATTTTGACTTTAATTTTGTCGCGTTTCCAACAGACATTTTTTATTGGAAATTTTCTCCTCTATAAAAAAGGTCTCTTGCAATTTTCCCCTAAACCCCATCATTCCCAAGATAAACCCAAAATTCCATGAAACTAGAGCTAAAACCCATAACAAAACTCTTTAATGATCTCAGATAATCGACAACTCGATCAATCCAGAATGGACCCTTCTCCACTACCTTCGCACGAAACTCCACTTAACAGGGACAAAATTGGGCTGTGCAGAGGGTGGTTGTGGTGCATGTACCGTAATGATATCAAAATACAACAGAAATTCAGAAAAACCAATTCACCTAGCAGTGAATGCCTGTCTCTTCCCAATTTGCAGTGTTCACGGCCTCTCAGTGACTACAATCGAAGGTATAGGTACCACCCGAACAAAGCTCCACCCTCTCCAAGAACGCCTGGCAAAATCCCACGGTTCCCAGTGTGGATTCTGCACACCTGGCATAATAATGTCAATGTACGCTCTCCTCAGATCCCAACCAAAACCCTCAATGCACGACTTGGAAATAACCCTCCAGGGAAATCTCTGCAGATGTACAGGATATCGTCCCATAATCGAGGGTCTCCGCACTTTCACCGAAGACTGGGAACTATCACAACGCTCAAAAACCCTTGATCCTCCTCAACCTTGTGGAATGGGTGACGCATGTTGCAGACGTCAATTCACATCAGAACCAACAGAAATCTTCAACACCTCTGAATTCTCCCCTTACGATCCCTCCCAAGAGATCATTTTCCCACCAAAACTCAAACTACAAGACTACCTTGACAAAGAATACCTCATAATCAAAGGAAAAGAAGTCACTTGGTACCGTCCAACCACTTTAAAAGACCTTTTAATCCTAAAAAATCAATTTCCAGATGCTAAAATCATAGTAGGTAATACTGAGATTGGAGTTGAGACAAAATTTAAACACTTTGTATACCCAATTCTCATACACGCGACACAAATACCTCAACTTAAGGAGATAAATATTCTCGGAGAGTATGTTAAAATTGGAGCTAGTGTAACTCTGATAGAAATGGAAGAAAGCCTAAAGAAGATAATATCTGTTAATCCAGAATACAAAATAAGAATCTTCAAAGAGATTATCAAAATGTCAAATTGGTTTGCTGGTAAGCAAATAAGAAATGTCGGTGCAATTGGAGGTAATATAATGACTGGAAGTCCAATTTCTGATATGGTACCTATTCTAATGGCAGCTGGAACTAGATTGAACCTATGTAGTTTGACAAAAGGCACTAGGAAAGTACCACTGGACCACAATTTCTTTGTATCATATCGTAAGAATATTGTTGAATCACAGGAGATTTTAGTCTCTATAGAAATCCCTTTGACAAGTAAATCCCAATATTTTATAGCTTACAAACAAGCAAAACGACGAGATGATGACATTGCCATTGTCAATATGGCTTTAAACGTAGTCTTCAAACCTGAAAGTGATATGATAATAGGAGCTCATTTAGCTTACGGTGGTCTAGCTCCAACGACAAAATTAGCAGTGAAAACGTGTGAGAAAATGATTGGAAAACGATGGAATTCAGAGATGATTGAGTCAATTTATAACTCTTTGATTGAAGAGTTTCCATTGCCTGATTCGGTACCAGGTGGACAAGTACTTTACAGAAGATCGTTGACACTGAGTTTGTTCTTTAAAGGATTCATTCACATTCTGGAGCATCTCCGGAAAGATGTTCAAGGAGTTGATTCACTTTCAGATAGATTATTATCAGCCGCTGAGACTTTTGGTTACAAATCTCCTAAGAGTTCTCAGTACTATCAAATAGTTAAACCTGATCAAGATCCTAGGGATTTGATTGGAAGACCAATTGTCCATTCAAGTGCGTTTAAACAAACAACTGGAGAAGCTATTTACTGTGATGATATTCCTAAGATTGAGGGAGAATTGTATATGGCCTTGGTCCTGTCAACGAAAGCTCATGCAAGAATTCTGAAGATTGATGAATCCAAAGCTTTGAAAATTGAAGGTGTCATCAAGTTTTATTGCTCCAGAGATATTGGAGATCATAATAATTGGATGGGACCAATTGTCCATGATGAGCGGATATTTGTTGAGGACAAAGTGACGAGTCAGGGGCAGATTATTGGAGCAATTATTGCTGTTGATCAAGCAACAGCTCAGAAAGCTGCTAGATCAGTTGTGATTGATTACGAGGAGATAAAACCTGTTATTGTGAGCATTGAGGATGCTATTGAGAGGAAATCATTCATCCCAGGAACTCCTAAGAGGATTCAAGATGGAGATGTTGATGGAGCTTTTGGGCAGGCTGATCATGTGATTGAGGGGGAGGTAAGGATGGGAGGACAGGAGCATTTTTATTTGGAAACTCATGCGTGTCTAGTGGTACCTAAGGAGAGTGATGAGATTGAGGTGTTTTGCTCGACTCAGCATCCCTCGGAGATTCAGAAACTCGTGGCACATTGTTTAGGTATCTCTATGGGGAGGGTCAATGTGAGGGTCAAGAGGATGGGGGGTGGATTTGGAGGGAAAGAGTCCAGGGGGATGATGGTAGCATTGCCAGCGGCCATTGCAGCCTGGGATTTGGGGAGACCTATCAGGTGCATGTTGGATCGAGATGAGGATATGATGATGACCGGAACGAGACATCCTTTCATGTTCAAGTATAAAGTAGGTTTTACTAATACCGGAAAAATCCTAGGTTCTAAAATCGACATCTACAACAACGCCGGCCACTCAATGGACCTCTCAATATCCGTTCTCGAGCGTTCAATGTTTCATTGTGAAAATGCTTACAAATTTCCATCGACTGATGTAACAGGCACAGCCTGCTTAACAAATCTACCCTCAAACACAGCTTTCAGAGGCTTTGGAGGTCCCCAGGGTATGTTTGTAGCTGAAAATATAATTTGGGATATTGCCACGTATTTATCCCTCGATCCTACTCAAGTCTCTGAACTCAATCTTTATAAGGAAAACGATCTAACTCATTATCATCAAAAACTGTTACGATGTCCCCTCGAAAAATGCTGGAATCAATGCATCACACAATCAAATTATCACCAACGAAAGTCACAAATTGACATTTTTAATAAAAAAAATCGCTATAGAAAACGAGGAATTGCTGTTATTCCAACCAAATTCGGAATAGCTTTTACAGCATTATTTCTTAATCAAGCTGGAGCACTTGTTCATGTTTACACTGATGGGTCAGTACTTATAAGCCATGGAGGTACAGAAATGGGTCAAGGACTTCATACCAAGATGATACAAGTTGCCAGTAGAGTACTAAAAGTCAATCCTGACAAAATTCATATATCAGAAACATCAACTGACAAAGTACCAAATACATCAGCAACAGCTGCTAGTGCAGGCTCTGATCTCAATGGTATGGCTGTTATGAATGCTTGTAATACTATTATATCACGTATTCAGGGAATCATTGATAAGAATCCTGATAAGAGCTGGGAGGAGTGGATATCAATGGCTTATTTCGAGAGAATAAGTTTGAGTGCAACTGGATTTTATAAAACACCTGATATTGGATATAATTTCGATAAAAATGAGGGAATGGCTTTTAATTATTTCACTTATGGAGTTGCTTGCAGTGAAGTTGAAATTGATTGTCTCACTGGAGATCATCAGGTCATTAGGACTGATATTGTTATGGATATGGGGGACAGTTTGAATCCTGCTATTGATATTGGACAGGTGGAGGGGGGATTTGTTCAGGGGCTGGGATTATTTACGTTGGAGGAATTGATTTATTCACCCGAGGGGACTTTGTATAGTAGAGGACCTGGAAGTTATAAGATTCCAGGATTTGGGGATATTCCCCAGAAGTTCAATGTGTCTTTATTGAAGGATGCACCTAATCCGAGAGCTGTTTTTTCATCAAAAGCTGTCGGGGAACCTCCACTTTTTTTAGCTTCCAGTGTGTTTTTTGGAATTAAGAATGCGGTTAAAGCTGCGAGGGAGGAGAGTGGGGTGGAGGGGAGGTTCAGGTTTGATTCACCAGCGAGTGCTGGGAGGATTAGGACTGCTTGTGTTGATAACATTACTAGTTTGGTAATTTTTTTAGGTTTTTTTTGATAAATCGTTGAATTGGTCAAACGTTAGTGATTTGTTTTTATTGATTATCTTGGAAGGGAGAGGGTTGAGGGGAAAATGTCAAGAGACTTTTTTTGTGGAGAATTTAATTTCCAACAAAAGAGGTCTTCTGACATTTTCTCTCAGTCACTCGTTCTCGAGATAATTCAATATTTATCATGATAAAAATCCATTTTTTGAATCTTCTATCGTTTTACCAATTCATCACTGGATAATTCAACAAAAATCAATTTTTATTTTACAGTTACCAGTGCCTGATGTTACTAAAGCTTGGAACAAAGTACCATAAATAATATCCATGTGAATATTATCCAAATATATTTTTTTCAACCATTAAACAAAGAAATTATTTACATAATTATATTAAAAAATAAAGTAATCATATTATTGATATTAAACACTACTTATCCCAGATTTTTCAACAGTCTCTAAGAGTGATACTAAATTTGTCTCGAATAATTCACACCTGATGGGCATTTCCAACGAGTAGAATGGATTTTTAAGGGCATAATCAGCGTATAATTCGTATACTCTTTTAGTGAGAATTTCCATACCTGGTTGTGATAGTTCTGCTACAATCATAAACTTGACTCCAGTCAGTGTTTGATAACAATACAGACGAAATGTATCAGCCTCAAGTACTTCAATGCCTGAACATCTGGGCTCTGGGCTCAATTGACTGGCAATTGCAAAAAGTGGATAAAACATTGAGGCGAGAAAAATCTTCTCATTTGTTGTCATCTTTGCTCGACTAAATTTCAATGTTATTGGAAAGTTCTGGGGGTCCTCTAGCACCTTTAGAATATCCCTACCATCTTCCAGTTGTGTTCCTGTCAAAGGAGCACTGTTGACTGACGTCAGAACGTGTCCAACTGTTGATTTAAAAATTGATAAATTAATTAATGAGATAAATTTATTATTCGAAAATATTTTTAATGGATAACTCGGAATCTAAGGGAGACGGAGCAATTTTCATAAGGATCTTTTTTGTAGAGAAAATTGAGAGCTATAAAAAAGGTCCTTATGGAAATTCCTCTATTTCTCATAGATTCCGAGATATTTCAAAAAAACCATTTTTTATCAAGTAAAATTGAGTTATTTTACTTCACCTATTCACTGATTAATTAATTAATTAATTAATTAATTAATTGAGAAACAGGAGATATTTGGAACATACCATTGATCCCATCGCGTTGACCAAACGCAACAACGACTTTCTTATTCTCATATATTAATTTAATATCCAGAGGATAATTAAATACTTTTTCATGCTCAATCTTCGGAACATTGTGATCATGATTAAATATCAATCCTCCTGACTTTGAGACTATATAAACACCGTATATCACCATTTTGTTGTTTTATAGGTTATGTACCAGAGTCCCCTTGTAAAAAAAGCATACACTGGAAAGTGTCATGGCGGAGGTACAATCGTCGCATAAAGTTCGTAAAGAACGTGAAGTTGTGAGCGGATGAAGATTGCACGGAGTATAGAACCGAAATGAACGGACGGTTCATGCCTTGGTTGATTTTAGTTTGTGCTCGAGTAGTTGCCGGAGAGGGGGAATAGGAGAGAATTTAGACAGTTTGCAATGCTAGCGACAAGGTTAGGATTGGTGGCAATTCTAACCAATTGAGGGAGACATTGAATAATTTAAAATTAAAAATGTTGTAAACAATTTATGAATGAAGCAATTATCTCGATGATGCATGAATTTAAGAAGATCCTCAATATTCCACCATAAAATCATCCGTTATCGAGATAATTACACAATTAATTACAAAAATTCGACCTAATTATATAATTTTTAAGTTAAATAATTCAGTAATCGAGTAATTATCTTGATAATGAACGAATTTAAGAGGATACACAATGAGAATTTTTTTTGTCGATAATTTCAATCAACTCAAAAAATTGTCTCTTAATATTTCTTTCTAAAAGCATTCGTTATCAAGACAATTACATAATTAATAGAAAAAATTCGAACTAATTATACAATTTTCAAGTTGAATAATTTAGTAATTGAGCAACTATCTCGATAATGAATGCATTTAAAGGGATAAATTAAGAGACCTTTTTCATCGATAATCTTATCATCTCCGAAAATTGTCTCTTGATATTTCCGCCTGAAATCCTTTGTTATCGAAATAATTACACAATTAATTAGAAAAATTCGAACTGATTATATAATTTTTGAGTTAAATAATTTAGTAATTGAGCGATTATCGCAATAATTAATGGATTTGAGGGGATAAATCAAGAGACCTTTTTTCTTATCTCCAAAAATTGTCTCTTAATAAATCCTCCTAAAATCCTTCAATATTGAAATAAATACACAATTAATGAGAGAGATAATGATTGGAATTATATCTAGTATTAGATGATTGGTACGAATAATAAATTAATAATTTTATTTTGGATAATATTATGAAGGATTTTCTTTTAAATCAATATTTGGATGCAAAAAGAACATTTTGTAAGTAGAATTATAGACAAACAACTGTGAAAATTATTCTTCTTCCATTGAGATCAAGCGTGCTCAGCTGATGTGGAAGCATCAGAGTCAGTACTTGATGCTTCGTCAGAGTCACTCGAGTTGTCAGCAAGGGCTGGAGCAATTAATTTGAGGAAATAAATCAAGAGACCGTTTTTGGCGATAATTTCATCACCTCTAAAAATTGTCTCTCAACTTTCCTTCCTAAAATCCTTCCTTATCAAGATAATTACACAATTAATTAGAGAAATAGGCACTAATTTTGTAATTTCAATATTAAACAATTCATAAATCTAAAAATTATCTCGATAATCAAAAACGGTCTCTTGATTTATTTCCTCAAATTAATTGATTATCGAGATAATTTTTAGATTTATGAATTGTTTAATATTGAAATTACAAAATTAGTGCCTATTTCTCTAATTAATGATGTAATTATCTTGATAAAGAAGGATTTTAGGGAGGAATGTTGAGAGATAATTTTTGGAAATGATTTTTGAGAATTATCGACAAAAAAGGTCTCTTGATTTATCCCCTCAAATTTATTCATAATCGAGATATTACTGCCTCAACTATTGATTTTTCATTTGGTTTTTTATATTCCAGTTGCTGCAACAGGCGATGTCGTGGGTGATCTCACCAGGAAAGCTGAAGCACTTCGGTTCGGCATCGTTAATGTGAATTTCCAGCTGTTACAAGTCATAGGTCGTCAAAGATTCGTCTTACTAGGACTTGGAGATCTTATCGCCTCAGCTGAACAGTTGTTCCCAACAATGGAGAGAATGCAGGAAATTCTCGCTCCAGCCCTTGCTGACAACTCGAGTGACTCTGACGAAGCATCAAGTACTGACTCTGATGCTTCCACATCAGCTGAGCACGCTTGATCTCAATGGAAGAAGAATAATTTTCACAGTTGTTTGTCTATAATTCTACTTACAAAATGTTCTTTTTGCATCCAAATATTGATTTAAAAGAAAATCCTTCATAATATTATCCAAAATAGAATTATTAATTTATTATTCGTACCAATCATCTAATACTAGATATAATTCCAATCATTATCTCTCTCATTAATTGTGTATTTATTTCAATATTGAAGGATTTTAGGAGGATTTATTAAGAGACAATTTTTGGAGATAAGAAAAAAGGTCTCTTGATTTATCCCCTCAAATCCATTAATTATTGCGATAATCGCTCAATTACTAAATTATTTAACTCAAAAATTATATAATCAGTTCGAATTTTTCTAATTAATTGTGTAATTATTTCGATAACAAAGGATTTCAGGCGGAAATATCAAGAGACAATTTTCGGAGATGATAAGATTATCGATGAAAAAGGTCTCTTAATTTATCCCTTTAAATGCATTCATTATCGAGATAGTTGCTCAATTACTAAATTATTCAACTTGAAAATTGTATAATTAGTTCGAATTTTTTCTATTAATTATGTAATTGTCTTGATAACGAATGCTTTTAGAAAGAAATATTAAGAGACAATTTTTTGAGTTGATTGAAATTATCGACAAAAAAAATTCTCATTGTGTATCCTCTTAAATTCGTTCATTATCAAGATAATTACTCGATTACTGAATTATTTAACTTAAAAATTATATAATTAGGTCGAATTTTTGTAATTAATTGTGTAATTATCTCGATAACGGATGATTTTATGGTGGAATATTGAGGATCTTCTTAAATTCATGCATCATCGAGATAATTGCTTCATTCATAAATTGTTTACAACATTTTTAATTTTTAATTATTCAATGTCTCCCTCAATTGGTTAGAATTGCCACCAATCCTAATCTTGTCGCTAGCATTGCAAACTGTCTAAATTCTCTCCTATTCCCCCTCTCCGGCAACTACTCGAGCACAAACTAAAATCAACCAAGGCACGAACCGTCCGTTCATTTCGGTTCTATACTCCGTGCAATCTTCATCCGCTCACAACTTCACGTTCTTTACGAACTTTATGCGACGATTGTACATGCAAAAAGTGTCATGGCGTACTTCTCATGAGCAGTTTTCATGGGAATTCTCATGAAAACTCTCACAAAAATGCATGCGCGGCCGCTTGCGGCCGCGCCATAATGTTTTACTAGTCTTATATATAATCTCTGTTATGTACAATCGTCGCATAAAGTTCGTAAAGGAAATGTAGTCAGGGGAGAGATTTTGCGCGTCATAACAAACGTAACAAACAAACAATTTGGACTAGAGGGCAGTCTCAAACTGTATGAAATACATTTCCTCTACCGCCCTCTAGTCCAAATTGTTTGTTTGTTATGACGCGCAAAATCTCTCCCCAGTTTCAATGCATTCTGTTTACGAACTTTATGTGACGACTAGCGTTGTCCGCGGCCGCAAGCGGCCGCGTAGTGAATGTGGGCTTGAACGCGCGTTTCCATGAGACATAAGAAATGCACATAAGAATTCGCATTGTTCATTTGAAATATACCGGTCAATATTCAAGTACCAAATAAATTAGTATCCTCCTTTCACTACGGAAAAAAAAGGGATTTAATGACAAACCAAAGATAATTTTGAATATACTATAGGAAGATCATTTTCATTATAATCTGTTCGCACGTTCAGTTCTGTATAAACTTGGTTGTGGCATGCGAATGAAAAATATCAATGGTCTACAGTTGATGATCAAATGGGGAGAATGAACAATGGAAACCATTAGATCATTATTATACTTAAAAAACATGATCACATTAAATCATTCGGTTTTCAAAGGGTAATTGCAAGTACTTATTTCACATGATGTATCTTTTAGTCAAGTTAGATGAATAGTTCTGTGTATACGTGATTTTTCACAATGTTTGTTTCTCTTTGTTCTCCTAAATATACTCTAAGTGAGTCTCATGAACGAACACGCGATAAGGCGACATATAACTGACCATGATTGAAGACATCTTTTCTAAGATCTATTCCAATTCTTTCGAAAGTCTGACCTTGTGATTTATTTATTGTCATGGCAAAGGCTAATTTGATTGGAAATTGTCTCCGTCCAAATTCAAAGGGGTAACTTTCACCACTGTACAAAGTAATACGATGTATAAGAACTATTTCACCAGTTTTGTCACCTGTCAAAATCTTACACTTCAGTAAATGAGGTGCGAATTCTATAATTCGTAATCTTGTCCCATTACATAAACCTTCATTCACAGAAAGATTCCTTATTAACATGACAACACAATTGATTCTCAATCGCAATTCATGAGGAGGTAAATTTGGTGGATTCAATGTTTCTAAATATTCGGGTAGAAGAACCTCACCAATTTCACCATTATCACATTCCTTAATAGAATTAATACTGGTATAAATTGTTTCTGTTGATTGATCCAATAATTCAACCACTCTCCTATTTATCTCGTCAACGTCTACATTTCTCGCTGATAATATTGCCCATTTGGTGAATTTTTCATATTGTTTATTTCTAATAACATTTCCATATATATCTTCTGCTATATCCGCACTTGGGGATGCTATGCACTCTTGGGGCAAACATAGATCTGAATCATTGATGTTAGCGTTCCCGTCGCCTACAGTTAATAAGAATTTTGCAAATTCTGCTTCTTCTGGGAGTGTACGCATATTTTCGGTAAGAGAAAATTGAGTGAAAATAGGCCATAGATGACTAAATTTAATTGATAGATTGACTAATTCACCGCGTGTGGCATTTTTTTTAACAGGTAATAACTGACGAAAATCACCTCCAAGTATGAAAAGTTTTCCTCCAAATGGTTTGTCATTATTCATAATATCACGCAAAGTTCGATCAACCAATTCTAGTGCATGCCTTGGCGCCATTGGTGCTTCATCCCAAATAAACATATCAATACTTCGTAAGTAGGTCGCTTCTGCTGACTGAGCTTTAATGTTTGGTGATGAATCACTGTAGAGTGCAATTGGCAATTTGAAGGTTTTATGAACAGTTTTTCCAAATGGAAGTAAAATTGCAGCTATACCTGTAAATGCCATCGTGCATACTTTCATGTTTTTACCTCGCATTAAATGAAATAAAGTCGTATAAATAAATGTTTTCCCTGATCCACCTGGTCCATCAATAAAGAAACATTTCGATTCATCAGTATTTCCATTTTCTATTATTTCCATAATCGTATCGACGATATTTTTTTGTTTTTCATTTAACGTTTGATATTGTTGTGTACCTGTTATATCATGTTGCTCAGGCGATATTTCATTTTCTGTATCGTCAATCTCTGAGATTTGAGGCATTGTTGGAAAAGCTGCAAGACTTGAATTCTCTTGATTGAGCAAAGTATTAATTTGTACATATGCTTTCCTATGAGCTTGGTGTAAATCCATTGTTCTCGAGTAGTCTTGTGATAATGCATCTTTGAAATCTTCCCATAATTTTTCAGGATAAATGGGATGACAATGCAGTAAAAGTCTGACGAATAATTGTCGCAATTGCCTCGGCATCATCCAAATTTCAGCCTCGTGCATTGCGTTTGCCCATTCATTATCATCTTCAATTAAACCTCTTGCTAGACAGGTACTAACAAAAGTTTCATGTACTATTCCATCCACGGTTCTTAAATCTTCGTAACTTGTAGCTCCTCTTACACATACTAACAATAACCTGAGATGGAATAATTCGACTTGTGTTGGACTAATAGAATACATACGTCCTAATATATTGAATTGAGATTTACGTTGGTTCCAAGTAGAAGTGGATGCGTCTCCTACTTTTTTAAATACATAATACGTTGGTATTTCTGAATATGAAAAATTTCTGGCTTCTGGATCTCGCTGATTTAATTCGAAATAGTCTGTCAACATTGTTTGTTTATTTAATGCCGATCTAAGTTGATCTTCATTATTCATATCTTCAATCATGATATTTTGTTGGTTCGGTAAATGAACTGGCAATCGAATAATAGAGTGGCTTCTTCCGTGTAAACTTTTATTCAAAATTCGTCCACACGCTTCAGGAGGACTGACATAACGAGTTTCAATATAGCTCTTGATTTCATCGTGCTCAATAACATTTTGATTTGACTCTGAATCTGTAACGATCACAGCAGCAGCATCGTGACCTTTATAAATATATTTATACAGATATTTAACGGCTCTGATGCTGGAAACAACTTCTACATTGATATGGCAATCAAATGTTAGTAATAATTTTTTGTTATGGGGTACGACGTGTCGATTATCAAAAATGAAGCCATCACGACGAGTATTACTTCCAG
The DNA here is from genome assembly GCA_035578325.1 of Coelinius sp. EB29. Lineage (NCBI taxonomy): Eukaryota > Metazoa > Arthropoda > Insecta > Hymenoptera > Braconidae > Coelinius > Coelinius sp. EB29. The sequence goes on along the minus strand of JAOZGT010000021.1, from coordinate 1,628,178 downwards.
TATTCTGACGTTTATAATTAGGATAACCGTCTTCATCCATAGTTGTTTCATCATTAAAAACTTTTGGATATTTTTTGGAACATTGCTCATTCTTATCCAAGCACCAAGCTCCACATGGACCATGTATCATATTAGCTTTAATAATCTCATGTAATCTCGCATTTTCATCTGAACTTGGAATTTCGGCAGAAATGTATTTATCTACAATTTGTGGAGTTGTAATCTTAGAATTTGGCATTAATGTCAATAATAAATGTACATGTGGTAATCCACGTTTTTGATATTCAATGACCCACACGTAAGCTTGAACTTCGCCAAATATCTTATGTTTAGTTATCATCTCAATGAGTTCGTCTTTTTTGAGATCAAAAACACGAGCTACCAAATCAGGTCTGTCAGAAGGGGTTTGTCCTTGGGATAAATTTTCGATGATTTCTTTCCATTTCGGATTGGAGGTCATTGTAATGAATAAATCAGGTTTACCAAACCTCCGGACGATTGTCATTGCATCTTGATAAATTTGTAACATATTGCGTGGCGATCCTGAATACGTTGATGGAAGAATGACGACTTTACCTACGCGACCGTCTGTACGATTTACTGTATTTTCTAAATGGTGTAGTAATCCTTCGTAAGAATCAGCTCGCAATTTTTTCTGATTATTCCGTATGAAATTCATTCTATCTCTCTCCATTTTTACATAATTATCTACTACCCATTGTTGAAATAATCGACGTCCCATCAAAAAAAAGTTTGGCGTTTCCCGGATTGCCATACGATATTTTAAATAGGCATTTCTGGTGACTCTACGGGTACTATTAATCATCTTGAGACCATCGTGCCAACCTTGTGTTCCGTGTGGATAAAATAATGGATACGTCCATGGTTCAACATTCTCATCCATTGAGCTAATATATTGCAATGATTTGGTCCTTTTGTTCCGTATAGTCACATATGATTCTGGAATTTCTCCATCTGCTGTAGTACAAAAAACCGCTGCGATCTCATTGACTCGTTGAAAGTTATAACGTCTCTTATCCAATCCTTTTTTCAACGTGAATAATAATTGTAATTCAGGTTCTTTGCCGTGATTCTGAAGAGTCATCTATCTCTTCCTTCATCATTTGATATGACTGCGCATGAATGTTATATTGTCGCATTGCACTGTCAATAGCTTGTAAAAGGTCCGCGTTCAAATTTGAATTAGCATTCAATCTATAATCTATCGCTTCATTGGAATCAACAATGAAAAGTTGTCCATAACTTGGTAATTCGTTATCGGCTGGATATAATGATGTATTGATCTGATAATAAATCTGTCCTTGGATTTTGAAACAGAAAGGACCTCTTCTACTATTATTGAATTATACTAAATTCGCGTTGAATGATGCAAATGAGAATGAGTTATTATAATATCTTATACGTTCATAAAAATGATTTGAATATTCATGTGTACCATCAAATAATTGTTTGAAAAGTGGAGGTGGATCTGGTATAGATTCTAACTTCACTTTACCATGACTAGAACAATCGTTGAAAGAGAGGCCCTTCACCTTTTCTCCAGCGAAATGTTTTGCTTTACAATGTACACATAAAATATCCATAGGACCAAGATAATGTTGAAGAGTTTCATTCACTTCTTCAAAGTTATTAACATGTGGGGGAATGAATTGTTCATTGACAGGGGGATCATTTCGTGAAGTAGAGGGAGTATCACATGGAATAAATGTTGATTGACAATAAGTATGATCGAAAGCCCGAGAAGATGTCGTTACGCAACGGGAATGTTCAGGAGACAAATCTTCTTGGTGATCGGAATGATTATTGGATGATGGACAAATTGAAGGAATATCTACGTGAGATGATGGAATCGTATCAGACGTAACGGTGGTTTGAGAGTCAGCAAGAGGGCTTCTCAAAGAACATGATTCATACGATGCTGTATTCATTGTTTCAATGTTTTCATTACGATGACTGCCTGACACAGTAGCTATGACACATTCTGGTTGGCAGCTATACTGATGGTCATGTTGAGGGAATCGTAAGTTAATAGACTTTGAATGTGTTGAGCTAGATGGCTTTCTGAGTATTTTTGATATTTTCGAATAATTATGTTCCTGCCAATTGTTTGAAATGGGAGGAGTTGGAAGAGGTTCTACATTTGATAGTTTTTTATTGCGTAAATTTTTTTGTTTACTGATCAACGAATTTTTTATCTGATTAGCTTCTAGATTCTCTTTTACTTTCTTGGACCTCATTTGGTCATTTTCAAAATTTGACGATCGTTTCGACATTTTTATGATATTTTCAATCTAGCTTTCTTGTTTATCTTTGAATTTATCTCTTCAATGAATTTTGGATTCGTCTTTATCTGTTAGATTTTCAGTTTCGTTATAGATATTTTCTTCTATTAAAGTTTCAATAATCTCTTTCAATTTCAAATTTCTGGTTTTTGTCAGTTTTCTATTTATCTTTAGTTCTGTGTTCTATAGATCTTGGAAACTGTTGATGAGAGGGAATATGAGAGGGATATTAAGGAAAATTCATTTATTTATTTGTTAAAAAAAAATTATTCATACAAAAATATTGTATAATTTATTCTCATATGGAAAGTTCCTCTTGCTTCAATACTCGATTTCCGGTAGCGTGGCTAATAAAATACTTTCCTGCAAAGAGAATTACGCATGAAAAAATATTGCAATATCGGAGAAATTCAAATATTAATTAATCAATAAATATAAACTTTGACTTACAATAATGTTCTGAGGATCAATATAAATATTACGTCTGCGACCGATTGATCGTCGCTGAAATAATAAAATATATGAATTTATAAATAATCCAGTAATGTTTTTCTTTTGAATGATTGATTAATTATAATGTGAAATAAATATTGATAAACTATGTGCTACACGAAAAAAATCCCAAATCAGGTATATTATATTATTCCCAATTCAGGCATATAATATGTCAGATCCAGGAATTTTTTTTCTGTGTATACATTACGATCACAGAGGAGATAATACCATCTTCTCTGTGTTTTGATGAATGATCAAATTCATTTTCTATCGTAAAATTACGACGGACAGTTTTGAGGTTCTACTCAACTACTGAAAATTTTTATATCATGCATTGAACTTGTTTTTTTACCTTATAGAATTCAATTGGGTGAATGATATCCAGGAAAGAATAATCTCTTATCCTGACAATGAACCACGTGGATTTTTTTAGGTTAAAAATACGGTGATTGAGTTTTGCGGATTATACTGAAAATGTAAAGTAAAATTGAATTAATCATCATTCTCCTTCTACACCCAGAAGCATTAACGAAAGTTTTGAATAGAATCTACTCAACTAAATCGCTCATGCCATGTACTTTTTTAATTTTTTTAATTCAAATATAATTACCTCGTGTTATTTCCAGGCCAATGAGTCTTGGAATTATCTGCGCTTAGGATATCCTAAAGTCTTATTTTTTGCCATCTGGGGACGTTTGTCGGTAGTTCGGTGAGATTTCCGAAATTTTCATGCCGACATTACCGACTGTTCGAGGCGCGCGTGCGGTGGATTAGCGCGGAAGAATTTGAAAATAGCGGATATTTTGATTGACTGTTGACTCCAGTGTTAATAATATTGAATTAATTAATTTAAATAAAGAGATGAATTATTAATGAAAAAAGTAAATTGAGAATTTTTTTAATTTTTGATAAATTGGAGAGAGAAATGACGAGTGAATGAAGCAGAATATTTTTTTGAATGTTTTTGCTCTATTCTGTTTTTTTTTGTTTTCTAAAAAAAAAAACAATTATGAGAGAAAAAGGAAATGGAGGTGCAATTAACCTTGAGAAAAACAATAGTCAAAATAAAAATTGAACACATTTATTATTACAAACAGTGGTTTTAGTACAAAACAAATCTCAGTACAAAAGTTTTTTTTATTAATATTAATTAACTGGAATTACAAACAATTTGAACCTCTTACAAACAAAATAGTATCTTCTATCATCACACAGTCAACAAAGTTTGTTGTTCGATTACTATGAATAGATAATACTCTTTTCTCTTCTAGATCAAACTATCGTTACTTTTTCTTTTTCATATCACCAATGGATGATTTCATCGTCCAATATAATATTATATAATATTATTCTACATACTCTGAGTAGTTAACAATAACTATAACTAACAAAGTTAGAATGTAGTGACTCTTCTCTTTTAACATTATCAATTACTCCTTTCGATAATCCAGAACTTGGTAATGATTGCTTGTACTGCTAGAGGTATATTCTTTGTACTATAATGTTTGTATTGTCTCTTATCTCTTAATTTCTTCATCAAAAAACACAATGAAAACTATTGACAATATTTTGAAAACCTGCACGTGAGAAAAACAGAAAAAGAAAAATATGAAAAAAAATTCCTCACTTCGAATCGTATTTGATGTTTTTTACCAATGCTGGCAACAAATGATGAGTATTCTTACTCAAAGTAATGTCATTTTTTTTAAATAAAAAATCATACAAAAATTTTAAGACTACATTTGAAACGATGAAAAACTGACTTTTGTTTTTAATAATTATTTGTATAGTTTCAATGAGAAATTTAATTGTTGGAAATTCGAATTAAGATCTTTCACATCATTTTCTTTGAAAAAATTTCGAATACTTTTTTTACTCTGGATAAAAATAAATATCAATTATTATTAATATTTGGTCAATTTATGAAAAGAACGGTGTTTTATGAGAGACAAAAATTGATATTAAACGTTTCATTAATATTTCTAATTATTGAATGATTATTTTGAGTTGAAAAATTTCTCTTGAATATTTTTTAAAGTTTAAAGATTTTAAATTTCAATAACTAATACTGCAAATTATAGGATTATTCAGAATATCCACTAATTCTAAAAACTATAATGAGTCAGTCGTGTTTTTTATGATAATTATAACTCTTTAGTCCTCGTTCTAAAGGAACTGATTTAGTCTTCGTTTCAAATGAATTTTTTTAGTTATAAAAATTACTTGTAGTAGTATCAATAATTAGTAGAGAGATCACGATAACAACGACGAAGATAAATGCAAAAATGAAAAAAAAATGAGAATGAAAATAAAAATAAGAAAAATATAAAAAATTACCATTTTTTACCATGAATTGGTAATCGTGTTGTCTCGTGAATTAGATTAATGATAATACTCCATCCGTATTGAACTTATATCTGGCTCTCCAAAATTAATCGTCTGAATCAGACGTGGAATCACCAGTAAGATCATGAATGTCAGTGGATCCCGAAGGTTTCTTAACAATTCTCTTCTTGCTGCTGGTGTTTGTTGGTTTAACTTTGCTTGTAGATCCACTGGATTCTGCATTCTCCTCAAGTTCACTGGGCAGGCTCCTTTTACGACCGAAGGTAAAAGCACATGGGAAATCTGCATCATCATTATCGTGAGATTCAGTGAGGCTAGCGCAAATCTCTTTAATTTTCTGGAAATATGCATCAGTTTTGGGATTTACAGTGGCTGAGGCCATCTGAAGCTTCTCAACAATCCCTGGAACGACCTCAGTGACTACTGGATCAACAGCAATCACTGGATCGACAGCAACCACTGGATTCACAGGATCAACAGCAACCACTGGATTCACAGGATCGACAGCAACCACCTCATCTCTGGGTAGCATTGCCCCTGCTACGACTTCATTTTCTACCTGTGTAATTTGAGGATTATCGTCTCCATTGGCAGCTGGATCTGGGATTTTGGCAAAGCCTCTTTTCAGTGCCCTCTGCTCCATAATTTGGTCATCAACTTTGACAATATCAGTCATATTGATGATTTGCAGTACCAGAGTATTTTGACGATTACGTCTGACTTGTCCTTGTACTCTGACATGGGCACCAAGCCCTGGATTGTTTTGCTGATCAAAGTTCGTGATGTGAGCGATGCAATGGTACACCCCATCAGTTAAAGCACCGCTCCCATAGCTCACATTACCAACTGCATTGCGAACAAATACAGCTTTGATAAATGCAGTAATATCTAGAAATAGATAAAAAAGACCACTCAATTATTGTATTGTAAGTTTTAAATAAGTTAGAAAATTAGAGGAAGGGTTTTTTTTCATGACGAATTGAAAAATGTCAAAAATAAAAAATAAAAGATATAAATTCGAAGAAAGTCATGAAATAAAACTTGAATTTTTTAAAGAACCAACATCAGGATCTGAATTAGAGAGACTACACTGGAAGTGACAATTGATTTCAAGAAAATATCAACTTACGAATAGTTTGGCCAAGTGAAGCACCGATCTCCATGAAGGTGATCTCCCGTATTTGAACTGCGGGAACGATGTCCTCAATGATAGGGCCCAGAATTTTGATCACTGTGGATTTCTGGATTGACAATTCAATTGGTAGAAGTTTCTGGTTACGATCTGCATACATGGGATTTGCTGCCACTACTCGAGGACGAGTTATCTCAATAATTTTTCTCAAAATAAGATTCTCGTATTGTTCTCCCAACTTTTCCCAAAATAACAGTCTGATCTGAGCTCCCTGCGTATTACTTCCAATTGCCCTAAGTAATTTGACCTTAGGAGCAGAGATTATAAGGGAGATTGCTAACGCCTTAACAAATGTTTCAACATGGAATCCCCTGGTGGTGGAGACGGCGATTTTCGCTGCGGCTGAGACATACGATAAAACAGGGCGCACAGCCGGCCGACTCCTCTGGTAAAGGAAGGGCGAATGGCCGGAGAGGTCGATAAAAAAGAACTATTGTTGTTTACTTCAGTTTTAATATTTTTATTATTTTCAATTACAATTTAACATGAAATTATGTTTGGAAATTGATAATTTTCATAATTTTGAAAGTATTGCAATGCAGAAAATTTCAAAGGAAAGAAATAATTGACTTTGATCAAATTCGTCGAAAATGAATAATCAGGTTTTTAATTTTCCAATTGGCAACAAAAAAAATCAACAAATTTGTAAATTTTGGAAGAAATAAAAAAAATTTTTGATAAAATTTTTTGTCCATCATTCACGCGTTGAAATCGCAAAAAGATGAGAGAAAAGAGACTGCACCGACTTCGAAGGACAAATTGACGAAATCGGGAGAAAATCAACCCTCGCGCGCAAGGTGCATTTGTCAACTCTCTCTCTCGCTCTCGCATGTTGTCCCTACGCGCACTCAGTCATTTCTCGGAATGGTAGATAGCATGATTATTTTATTTTGCGTTTTGAGGATGGAAAATAATATGTTTATAATTTTTTTGATTTTATGTGTTGAAAAAACTTTTTCCCCGTTAAAAAATTGAAAATTTTTACAATTCTCATAATTTCCCCATTATTGCAATTCGAAAAATTAAAACAGCGGTTACTCATTTCTAGCAAATTTAATCAAAATAATTTTTTTTTCGAATTCTTCGAATTGCAATAATGGAAAAATTATGCGAATTGCAAAAATTCTTAATTTATTAACCAGTAAAAAGTTTCTTTATCACATAAACTCTGAAAAATAATGAAAATATTTTTTTACATCTTCAAAACGCAAATTAAAATAATCGTGGAATCCACAATTTCGAGAAATGACGGAGCACGAGTAGTGACATCATGCGAGAGCGAGAAGGAAAGTTAACGAATCCACCTTCACGCGCGAGGGTTGATTTTCCCCTGATCCACCCGATATAAATGTATTTTTTTTACGATAATTCCCAACAGGAATTTTCGCAGAATTTTCAATTTGGGAAACTACAAAGATTCATCAACCATAGATTCAGGCTGCGTGTGCCTGTTTTATGGTGAATCATGTTTGTTTTGTTTCCGAAACATTTGCGACTCGCTCTCTCGTCAAATCCAAAACAAAGAGAGCTGAGACGATAGAATAAAAATATAAGAATAATACGATCTCTCAAGCGATCAGTTGACTGCTGGTCTCCAACAGAGCAACATCTCTTTATAATCTAGCACGTTTTGTGAATTTAACTCGAATTTTTCGCGAAAATATAATCAAAATGAAGAGAGTAATTCCAACTCGTGATGTGTGCGCGTACAAAGATTGTGAAGTGACTTCGAGGGATCCTGTAAATGGAAATCTTTTTCGATTTCCATCCGATGATCATCGACGTCTCATCTGGTTGACAAATTGTGGTAAGTTAATTACATCAAAATGAAATATCACCCTTGTACTTAGCGGTAGATTTGTTTCGTGTTTCTCTCTCACTCGTCTGTTTCCGATACTTTCTCACCGTCAATTCCAGGAATGGTGGATTACTTACTTCTTTTAATTCGGTTTCCGAATGATGGAATTCGGTAAAAATCAACAATGTATCTACATCATTCGGAATGTAAAATAAAAAAAAACAAACATTCCTGTAATTAAAAAAAACGTACATTTCTGTCGGTCGATCAGGGGAAAATCAATCCTCGTGCGTGAAGGTGGATTTATCGACTCTCTCTCTCTCGCTCCCGTATGGTCTCCTTACGCGCACTCGGTCAGTTCTCGGAATGGTGGATTCCCTGATTATTTTATTTCGCGTTTTGAGGATGGAAAAAAATATTTTTATAATTTTTTTAATTTCATGTGATGAAAAAACCTTTTTTCTCGTGAAAAAATAGAAAATTCTTGCAATTTTCATAATTTTCCCATTATTGTAATTCGAAAAATTCAAAAAAAAATATCTCGATTAAATTTGCTGGAAATGATTAACCGCTGTTTTAATTTGTCGGATGGCAATAATAGGAAAATTCTGAAAATTGTTAAATTTTTTCATTTTTCTACAAGAAAAAAGGTTTTTCATCACATGAAATCAAAAAAATTATAAACATATTTTTTCCATCCTCAAAACGCGAAATAAAATAATCAGGAAATCCACCATTCCGAGAAATGACCGAGTGCGCGTAGGGAGACCATACGGGAGCGAGAGAGAGAGTCGATAAATCCACCTTCACGCGCGAGGGTTGAGTTTTTCCCGATTTCGTCAATTTGCCCTTCAAAGTTGGTGCAGTCTCTTTTATTTTTTATCTCTTCGCAGTTCTCATGAGAGAGTATCGAAATAAAAATTTTCATCGAATTTTTTTTCTTCAAAATTTCCAAATTTTTTGAATTTTTTTTTTATTTTTGCAGTCGATGATATTTGTTTTCAAAGCTGCATGAGGCTAAAGAAAAATTTCCCACAATCCCCGGAAGATGATCGAAAAAAAAAAATCAAAAATTTGGAAATTGAAAAAAAAAATCTTTTTACGAATTATTTTTCAGCATTTTCTCTCGTCGAAAGTGCAATAAGATGAAGAAAAAGACAATGCATCGACTCCGGAGGACAAATCGACTAAATTGGGAGAAAATCAACCCTCGCGCGTGAAGGTGGATGTGTCGACTCTCTCTCTCGCTCTAGTATGGTCTCCCTACGCGCACTCGGTCATTTCTCGGAATGGTGGATTTCCTGATTATTTTATTTCGCGTTTTAAGGATGGAAAAAAATATGTGTATAATTTTCTTGATTTCATGTGATGAAAAACCTTTTTTCTCGTAAAAAAATTGAAAATTTTTGCAATTTTCATAATTTTCCCATCATTTCAATTCGGAAAATTCGAAAAAAAAATATTTCGATTAAATTTGCTGGAAATGATTAACCGCTGTTTTAATTTTTCGAATTGCAATAATGGGAAAATTCTGAAAATTGTAAATTTTTTAAATTTTTTTACGAGAAAAAAGGTTTTTCATCACATGAAATCAAGAAAACTATACACATATTTTTTTCCATCCTCAAAACGCGAAATAAAATAATCAGGAAAACCACCATTCCGAGAAATGACCGAGTGCGCGTAGGGAGACCATACGAGAGCGAGAGAGAGACGACCAATCCTCCTTTACGCGCGAGGGTTGATTTCCTCCCGATTTAGTCGATTTGTTCTTCGGAGTGGATGCATTGTCTTTTTCTTCATCTTATTGCAATTTCGACAAGAGAAAATGCTAAAAAATAATTCGTAAAAAAATTTTTTTTTCAATTTCCAAATTTTTGATTTTTTTTTCGATCATCTTCCGGGGATTGTGGGAAATTTTTCTTTAGCCTCATGCAGCTTTGAAAACAAATATCATCGACTGCAAAAATAAAAAAAAAATTCAAAAAATTTGGAAATTTTGAAGAAAAAAAATTCGATGAAAATTTTTATTTCGATACTCTCTCATGAGAACTGATGAAGACGAAGAGATGAAAAAGAAAAGAGACCGCACCGACTTCGAAAGGCAAATTGACGAAATCGGGAGAAAATCAACCCTCGCGCGTGAAGGTGGATTTATCGACTCTCTCTCTCTCTCGCTCCTGCATGATGTCACTACTCGTGCTCCGTCATTTCTCGGAATGGTGGATTCCACGATTATTTTAATTTGCGTTTTGAAGATGGAGAAAAATGTTTTCATTTTTTTTGGATTTTATGTAATGACAAACCTTTTTCCTCGAAAAAAAATTGAAAATTTTTGCAATTTCCATAATTTTCCCACTATTACAATCCGAAAAATTAAAACTGAGGTTAATCATTTCCAGCAAATTTAATCGAAATAATTTTTTTTTTAAATTTTTCGAATTGCAATAATGGGAAAATTATGAAAATTGCAAGAATTTTCAATTTTTTTACGAGGAAAAAGGTTTTTCCTCACATAAAATAAAAAAAAAATTAAAAACATTTTTCTCCATCTTCAAAACGCAAATTAAAATAATCGTGGAATCCACAATTCCGGGAAATGACGGAGCACGAGTAGTGACATCATGCGGGAGCGAGAGAGAGAGTTGACAAATCCACCTTCACGCGCGAGGGTTGATTTTCTCCCGATTTTCTCGATTCGACCTTCGGTTTCGGTGCATTTTCTTTTCCTCCATCTTTTTGCAATTTCGATGAGAGAGTATTGAAATAAAAATTTTCATCAAAAATTTTTTTTTCAAAATTTCCAAATTTATGGATTTTTTTTCGTCAATAGGATTTGACGAGGGGGTAATTACTCCGAAAAATCGTATATATACGAGATTTCCAGGTTTCGATATTTCAAAGATTTCGAATTTCTCTGAGGATTTCAGGAGATTTCATACAATTTCAAATTACACGGAGAAAAAAAATTCAATAAAAATCCCGAGTTAGTTCTGTAATTATGCGGTGACTTTGAAATGGAAGGAGAATTACGTGAAGTTCTGTAATTTTTTACTTTAAATCAGAAAAACTACTAGTCCTTACACCAGGCCATTTCGTGTCCATTGACATTTTTCTATTTCTCCAGTCAGTTTTATGATTGAATTTTACGTTTTCGGGGTCGATGATAATGAATATGATAACCGTTACTGCGAAAGCACGGGCCGTTCATTTGTTTATAACAATTTTATTGTTTAAAACGCTCTCTCGCAAAAACGATTAAATATAGGAAAAAAAGTCTTAGACAAAAAATGTTCTTCATGTCAAAAGACACATTTTTTGTCAAATAACTTGATTTCCTAACTGTCATGGATAAAAAGTTATTGTGGGTGGAACAACTCAGACGGCGCGCTAACACTTTCACGCGGCAGGAGCGTGTTTCAGGACCGATTGTGAAGCACCGATAAGAGATAGAGAAAAATTGTTCGAATCAAAAATCTTTGTCATAAAATAATACATCAAATCACTTATTAAACTCTTCGCTCTATCTCCAGTAGTTCATAAGATATTCGTGTTTGTGTGCAAGATAGCGGGGCAAATGAGTCTGCCATTGCACATTGTAATTATTTTAATTGTAATTATCTTGTTAACTATTAGTGATAGAGACAATAGTCTTATAAATGAATAGATGCATCATAAAATAAACAAGCAGACGTAGAGGCCATGCGACTGAGGCTATGCAGCTATAGATATGCGTTGTTTCCTTGCCATCAATAAATTGATGGAGAGCTTCCGGATGGTTTTTTAAATTGAACTGGTTCAGTTAGCCGAATAATGAGAGGACACGTTAGAATGAAAAAAATTCAATTTCGCGATTTGAAAGACGTCGTTGTTTCTTCGTTTATATCTTGTTTGAAGGTGTGAACGTTTTTTTACTCGATTTCATAATTGGAGATCTATCGGGGGGTTATGGGGAAGTATTAAGAATTTTTACAGAATTTTGGAACTGGTTCAATTATTGGAAAAATGAGGGCGTACTGGTGACAAAATCACACAAATGGCAACGCTATTAACATCTTCAATCATCTAACTTCATTCCCACAGGTACAGATTACAATAATTTCCAGTGAAAAATAGAAAAATGGCCATATTTGGAAACCTACATGAATGAATATATGTACATAGTTTGTTATTATCGTAATTCCCGAACGAATATCTCTGGAACTGACCGTCCGATTGAGCTGATTTTCAATACCAAACATTACAATCACAAGAGTCACCTTCATGCCAAATTCCAAGTTGATATCTTGATTTCTTCGAAAGTTAGCGCGATTACAATTATTTTCGGTGAAAAACAGAAAAGTGGCTATAGCTCAAAAACTTTGTATCGACGGGTATATATATTTTGGTTGATTGAGATAGATAATATCGAGATGAAGATTTTGAAAAAAAAAGAAATCAAATCGGTGCAGTCGTTTTCGAGATATCGAATAAATTAGATTTATATACAAAATTGAATAACTCCGGAACTAATTGTCCGATTGAGCTGATTTTCAATACCAAACATGACAATCATAAGAGTCACCTTCATGTCAAATTTCAAGTTGATATTTTGATTTCTTCGAAAGTTAGAGCAATTACAATTATTTTCGGTGAAAAACAGAAAAGTAGCCATATCTCAAAAACTTTGTATCGACGGGTATACATATTTTGGTTGATTGAGATAGATAATATCGAGACGAAGATTTTGAAAAAAAAAAATAAAATCGGTGCAGTCGTTTTTGAGATATTGACGTCAAAAGATTTACAAACAAATCACTATTTCTCAAAAACTACTTGACCGATCAAGCTGAAATTTGGCACAGAACTAGCTTCAACTAATACCAACAATCTATCAAAATTTCAGATTTTTTGGGAATGATTATCCCACTTAATTGTTAAATTTACGAAAAAGTGACCACCGAGTGGACACCCGCACATACGGACATTGCCTCTAAACTTCGTATTTTTACGTTTCAGACCATTCTACATCATTTCCAGCCATAATTAGAAAATGTGAAAATGGAACGATTACAAGGCTTCCATCCGGAAGCAAAAATATTTTTTGTTCCCAGGATTTTTTTCTATTATCATTATTTCGAGAGATATTTCCAACACAAGTCAGACTCCAACTCGTCGTGAGAGCTCAAGCGAACGAACTGCGTAGTCCGATTCGAGTTGAGAATATCTCTCGAAATAATGATAATAGAAAAAAATCTTTGGAACAAAAAATATTTTTTTTTTTTATGATGCATCTATTCATTCATAAGACTATTGTCTCTATCACTAATAGTTAACAAGATAATTACAATTACAATAATTACAATGTGCAATGGCAGACTCATTTGCCCCGCTATCTTGCACACAAACGCGAATATCTTATGAACTACTGGAGATAGAGCGAAGAGTTTAATAAGTGATTTGATGTATTATTTTATGACAAAGATTTTTGATTCGAACAATTTTTCTCTATCTCTTATCGGTGCTTCACAATCGGTCCTGAAACACGCTCCTGCCGCGTGAAAGTATTAGCGCGCCGTCTGAGTTGTTCTGCCCACAATAACTTTTTATCCATGACAGTTAGGAAATCAAGTTATTTGACAAAAAATGTGTCTTTTGATATGAAGAACATTTTTTGTCTAAGACTTTTTTTCCTATATCTAATCGTTTTTGCGAGAGAGCGTTCTAAACAATAAAATTGTTGTGAACAAATGGACGGCCCGTGCTTTCGCAAAAACGGTTATCATATTCATTATTATCGACCCCGAAAACGTAAAATCCAATCATGAAACTGACTGGAGAAATACAAAAATGTTAATGGACACGACATGGCGCTGGCGTACGGATTATACGTTCACTTTAAGTAAAAATTACTGAATATTACGTAATTTTTCCCTATACTTCAAGGCCGCTGCACGATTATGAAACTGAGTCGGAATTTTTGCTGATTTTTTTTCCTCCAAGTATCAAATTGAAATGTCAAAATTTTAGAAGAATTCCGCAGGATAAAATACGTTATTCTACGTGAAAATTCGATCTATTTTGTACATGATTGATTTAATTCGATGATAATGAGATGAGTAGAATTAGGGGAGGTTAGGGCAAAACGGAAAATGAGAGTTTTTTTAAAACTAGATTTGACTATGAAAGATATGTTCAAATCAAGTAATATCTACAGATCAAATGATCTAGAGTGAAGGGTGAAAGGTCAAATCAAAGACTAAACGGTCTGAGGAGATACTGAAAAGTCAATTCAAGAGTCAAATTGTCTGGAGAGGGGCTGAAAGGTCAATTCAAAGGTCAAACGATCTAGAGTGGAAGGTGAAAGGTGGATTCAATGGTCAAATAGTCTAGAATGGAGGCTAGGAGGTCAATTCAAGTAGCATCACTACTTGAATCGACCTTTCAAACTCCACCCTAAGATCGTTTGACCCTTGAATTGACCTTCCACCCTCCATTCGATATCGTAAGGTCTTTAATGACGCAATCGAAGTGTTTTTCTTCAACTTTGATCGCATAAGATTTCGGAGAAAATCGGTACAGTCGTTCTTCACCTTTTCCAAAAAAAAATGAATGAAAAAAATCGTTTCCGTTTTTTTGTTTGTTTTTTTGCTTTCGAATGGAAGCATTGTCATCGACCTATTTTTACATTTTCTAATTTTGGCTGGAAATGATGTAGAATGGTCTAAAACGTAAAAATACGAAGTTTGGAGCTAATGTCCGTCTGTTCGCGTGTCCACTCGGGGGTCCCTTTTCCTTAAATTGACCAATCAATTGAGAAAATCATTTCCGAAAAATCTGAAATTTTGTCAGATTGTTGGTATTAGTTGGTGCTAATTCTGTGCCAAATTTCAGCTCGATCGATTGAGTAGTTTTTAAGAAATAGTGATTTGTTTGTAAATCGTTTTTTGTGAATATCTCAGAAACGACCAAACCTATTGGCTTTTTTTTTCAAAATCTTCGTCTCGTTGTCTACTATCTGAATCAACCAGGATATATATCCCGATCGATGCAAGGTTTCAGAGATATGGTCAATTTTCTGTTTTTGGCGGAAAATTCTTATAAATACGCTAACTTTTAAAAAAGAAGAGATATCAACTTGAAATTTAGCATGAAGGTGACTATCATGATTGTCATGTTTGATTTTAAAAAAAAGCCCAATCGGACGAGCGGTTTCAGAGATATTCAACTTTGTATGTGGATCTATTTTATCGAACATCTCGAAAACGACTCAATCGATTAATTTTTTTTTTCCGAAACCTTTGTCTCAATGTCCTCTATCTTGATCAATCAAAATATGTATACCCGTTCATACAAAAATTTCGAGATATGGCTATTTTTCCGTTTTTCACTGAAAATCCTCGTAAACACGCTAACTTTTGAAAAAATGAAGATATCAACTTGAAATTCGGCACGAAGGTGACTCTCATGGTTGTAATGTTTGGTATTCAAATCAGCTCAATCGGACAAGCAGTACCGGAGATATTCAACTTTCGAGATATGAAAGGCAAAACATTTACTATAATAATACGCGAAAAGGATTGAAAGGACCATTCGGAAGCACTCCATCAATTGATTGATGGCAAAAAAAAATGCACACGTAAAATTAACAAACTCCACAACTGCAAATCTGTAGTTACAAATCTATAGCCGCATGTCGCTGCCGTCTACTTGTTTATTATTGTTATTTTTATATGAATATTGTTATTTTTTTTCACTTCTTTCGAATCCAACTATTGGTTCCGAATGAAAGCATTGCAATCGTTCAATTTTCACACTTTCTCATTGAGCTTGAAAATGATGCAGAAAGGTCTGATACGAAAAAAAATAAAGTTTTCCGGACATGTCCGCATTCCATTCAATTCAATATCGAATCATCTACATATAATCGGGATGATTGCTAATTGTTTGTTATTTATCATGTCCGCGCAGGTAATATGACGCTAGAAGCCTTGGCGAAGGGTACGGTATTACATTATGGACTCTGTAGGAAGCATTTTCCTGCAAAGGCCTTCACAAATACTGACCAGCAGAAGTTGAACTGGAATGCGGTCCCTTTTCCATATGTTAGCGAGCAAGCGTCTTGGCTAGAAATTGCAGAAACCAATAATGGTTCCTCCAATGATAACGAGAGCAGCCAATCGTTAGCAAATGGAATTGAACCTGCTATCCAGACATCGGAGGACCCTGTCATCCTTCCGAGAAGTAGTCAGAAATCTAGTGAATCGCTTCCTTCTAATTCATCATCTCAGGCTGAATTATCGAATGAGAATGATGATTTAAAGAGAGAAATTGAGCGATTGAGAGCTGCTAATAAGAGATTGCGGCAAGAAAACGATACGCTTTTCACGAAGTCCGAAGAGCGTGCCCTCAAAATCCGAAGGTTGCAATACCATCTCAATCAGATCCCTAAAATCACTGCAAAAGCAGTTGCCGCGACGACAATCGATGATGTTTTGAGAAATCATGATCCGCCGCTGCATCCTACCGCTGAAACAATGGTACGATTGCAGTTTCATCAGGCAAACACTCCCTATGACCCAGATCAACAGGAATTGTCGAAACAATTCCACTATCATTCTGCTTCGGCTTATTCACGTATGCGAAAAGCAGGTTTAACACTTCCAGGGGAAAGCACCGTTCGATCATGGGTAGGTCAGTATGAGATTGCCCCAGGGTTCTGTCCGATTATTTTTGAAAAGATGAAGCAGAAAATGGCGACTCTGAGTCCTTCAGATAGATGTTGTTCTCTGGCCTGGGATGAAATGTCGATCAAAAGCTATGAGGAATTTTCTACGAAGTATGATTCCATTGAAGGATTAGTTGATCTCGGACCATTAGGACGAAAATTTGAGAGAGCGAGTTATGTGTTCTTCTTCAATCTCACCAGCCTGAACACGGTGAAAAAGTGGCGACAGCCTATCGCGTACTTCTTATCTTCGAAAAGTGGGATGGCTGCTGAAGATATCCATTCACTCTTGAAAGAATGTCTCGAACGTTTGGAGGATTCTACTGTGAAGGTTAAATTACTAGTATGCGATCAGGGTCCTCAGAATCAGTATCTTTATGACAAACTCCTGCAGGTTAATTATGAGGAAGCCACTGTTTTTATAGGAGGAAATATCTATTTCATTGCTTTCGACTTCCCACATCTGATTAAGCGAGTTGTTGCCGCATTGAGAAAGTACGGCGCTATTTGGCAGAATGGCCAAATTATTGTTTCGTGGAACGATTTCACAGCCACTTATGCTTTTGACAAAAGTTTGGCAACATCCAATCTTCTAGGTCACATTAGTGACATTCATCTGACTCCAAATTCTTTCCAGGCGATGAATGTGAAACGAGCCTTCCAAATCTTCGGCAATCGTTATGCACAAGCCATAAAATTGTGGGGCAATTCTTTACAAAATTCTTCTGGAAGTATTGTGGCTTCCAACACTTGGGAGAAAAGCGCCACATTTGCTCAAAAAATGAATAATATAATCGATTCATGTAATTCGGTTGGTGAGTACGCCACAAATCCTAATAGGAGACCGCTGTGCTCGGAGAATCCCCAAGTAAGTAGTTAGGTAAGGCCGATTCACCGACAACTTTGGGCCAGAAAGATGGTCGATGGGGGCTAGTAGGGGGGTCAGATGGAAGTGGGTGGGTGGGTGGTTGATTAATTCGCGACCTCGCGGTTTAATTCGCGGTTTAATTCGCGGTTCAATTCACGTTTTTCGCGTTTGAGTTGTAACACTAAAAGGGTTGAGGTTGGTTAAAAAAGAACAATAAAAATAGAATGAACTTAATATGGAAAATCAGCGATATATTTTCGATTTAATTGTTTACAATGCAATTTACAGATAGACACACACACACACACACACACACACACACACACACACACACACACACACACACACACACACACACACACACACACACACACACACACACACACACACACACACACACACACACACACACACACACACACACACACACACACGCACACGCACACTTTTTCATTTAACTCATACATTTTTTCACTTCAATCATACACTTTTTCGCTTAAATCACACCGGTTCATCACTATCAGCACCTCCTTTTGATTTGTCTTCTCCATCCTCAGTACCACCACCACTATCACCACTACTATTTTCACCCATTTTTCTCTTCTTTAATGCAGAATTCTCCTCATCTTCTCTTCCTTCAGATTTCCTCTTTCTAAAAATTGGTCTCTCCTCTCCCTCATCATCACCATTCTCTTCCTGCTGCTCCTTACACTTTTCAGTACTACCACCTCCATCCATTTTCCTCTTTTTTAACACAGAATTGCCATCCTCAGTATCTCTTCCTCCAGATTTCCTCTTCCTAGTCATTGGTTTTTTTCCATCATCATCATCATCATCATCATCATCATCATCATCATCATCATCATCATCATCATCATCATCATCATCATCATCATCATCATCATCATCATCATCATCATCATCATCATCATCATCATCATCATCATCATCATCATCATCATCATCATCATCATCATCATCATCATCATCATCATCATCATCATCATCATCATCATCATCATCATCATCATCATCATCATCATCATCATCATCATCATCATCATCATCATCATCATCATCATCATCATCATCATCATCATCATCATCATCATCATCATCATCATCATCATCATCATCATCATCATCATCATCATCATCATCATCATCATCATCATCATCATCATCATCATCATCATCATCATCATCATCATCATCATCATCATCATCATCATCATCATCATCATCATCATCATCATCATCATCATCATCATCATCATCATCATCATCATCATCATCATCATCATCATCATCATCATCATCATCATCATCATCATCATCATCATCATCATCATCATCATCATCATCATCATCATCATCATCATCATCATCATCATCATCATCATCATCATCATCATCATCATCATCATCATCATCATCATCATCATCATCATCATCATCATCATCATCATCATCATCATCATCATCATCATCATCATCATCATCATCATCATCATCATCATCATCATCATCATCATCATCATCATCATCATCATCATCATCATCATCATCATCATCATCATCATCATCATCATCATCATCATCATCATCATCATCATCATCATCATCATCATCATCATCATCATCATCATCATCATCATCATCATCATCATCATCATCATCATCATCATCATCATCATCATCATCATCATCATCATCATCATCATCATCATCATCATCATCATCATCATCATCATCATCATCATCATCATCATCATCATCATCATCATCATCATCATCATCATCATCATCATCATCATCATCATCATCATCATCATCATCATCATCATCATCATCATCATCATCATCATCATCATCATCATCATCATCATCATCATCATCATCATCATCATCATCATCATCATCATCATCATCATCATCATCATCATCATCATCATCATCATCATCATCATCATCATCATCATCATCATCATCATCATCATCATCATCATCATCATCATCATCATCATCATCATCATCATCATCATCATCATCATCATCATCATCATCATCATCATCATCATCATCATCATCATCATCATCATCATCATCATCATCATCATCATCATCATCATCATCATCATCATCATCATCATCATCATCATCATCATCATCATCATCATCATCATCATCATCATCATCATCATCATCATCATCATCATCATCATCATCATCATCATCATCATCATCATCATCATCATCATCATCATCATCATCATCATCATCATCATCATCATCATCATCATCATCATCATCATCATCATCATCATCATCATCATCATCATCATCATCATCATCATCATCATCATCATCATCATCATCATCATCATCATCATCATCATCATCATCATCATCATCATCATCATCATCATCATCATCATCATCATCATCATCATCATCATCATCATCATCATCATCATCATCATCATCATCATCATCATCATCATCATCATCATCATCATCATCATCATCCCTCTCTCCTATAGCATCATCAACCTCATTGTTCCCTCCAGCTTCTTCATCATTACTTGCCTCAATAGGCTCAATAATTCCTCGCACATCATCAACACCATCAATTTCCAATGTCATTTCTGCTTGGGCCTCCAAAAGAAAACAATACGTCCGGCCAACTTGACGCATGTTTGCGGGAGGATCCAGCTGGACCTCAACAGCAATTTCGCCATTGAACTGACGCCTTGTGAGATGCATATAAGCGATTCCCATAGCTGTATATACCATCAGAGACTCTCTCTTCATCATACTTGTCCAGCACTCTGGTATTAAAACTCTCGGTCTGAGCATCACATATCCGGGAATCTAGAAGAAAGAGATAAATATGATATATTTATATGATATATGAATTTTTTATTTGTTATCATTATTAACACTCGCGTTAACTCTATCGAATATGCGGCGATTCTGATCAAGACTTTTAATAGTTATACCCCACTTTTCCTCGACCGGAAATCAAACTCAAAAACTTTTTCACATGTGAGGCCGTCAGGGCATAATGATTATCTGTCAAATAATGTATAACTACTTACTTTTGATGATTCATAAATTTCCTCGGGCTCTTCAACGATCTCTCTCCTTGGAGGCTCTCGAGGTGCTCGAAGAGGTACGTAAGGTGGTGGTGGACGTTTAGGACCATTATAATGATCCTCGGGCTCATCCTCAAGATCACTAGGGTCATCTTCAATCCCTTCATCCAGGTCTGAATATGCATAACCCTGGAATTCTCCTGGATACTCCAGTTCAGGTGGTGTATCCGAAAATCCAGGATCAACATATTCAGCGTAATCGTTGGCGAGGAGAAAGGAGTACACTCCAATTTCCTCATTGACAACTAGGAAGCCTGTTGGGTTTAATGGTAGCGCAAACGTACCCCCTCCCGCACTAAACTCCTCACCTAAATGGTACTCCCCGATGGTCCGCAGAGTCTGCACTGTCACATAATCAACCCCATAAGCTAACCAGCTTGATGGGTAAATTACACCATTTGCAGCTTGCACATACATTTTTGTTTCACTAAACACTATCAACTCGCGATGAAAATGAGGAAAAATCGTTGGACTTCACTTGGTAGTTGAAGAACAGATAACTACGAAGGGCTGGGTCAGTCCTTTTAAACCCACTTACCCCACCATCAAATTTTCCAAATCTTCGGGGGACAAATACAAAGTTGTATGTACTTGAGGAAGAGACAGTAGGGTATTTCATGTAATGGAGATGAGGAGAATACTCCAAAACTCAACCTTTTTTTCTTATAGAAGATTTCCACACAATTCAGGTAGGTGGTTTACCTAAGGTGTCTACTCACACAATCGACCCCAGTTTTATTGCAGGTTAATGAATCCTATCTCAAGCATACATTATCAACATCCTCATTAAGCATGGTTAGACGGACTCAGGGTCTAGACTATTTTCTACATAGTGCCCTCGACAAAATTTCTAGATGTCTAGTTATTGGAATGGGGTACAAAATTATGTCAATACCTCATTACGCATGGGGGCTATAAACGTTTTTCCATCTAAAGACTATGTAACAACTAAAAATTCCTTCAAATTGCTCAAAGTATCCCATTTTTATTTGTTTATCATCCTCATTAAACATGGTTAGACTAATTTGGAGGGAGAGCAGTTTCTGTAGAGATATCCTCGACAAAATTTCTAGACGTCTAGTTATTGGAATGGGGGTGCAAAATTATGTCAATACCTCATTACCCACTATACTTTAAATGTAAAAGATTTTTCACCTCAAGAAGTGCATTCCAATGACCATAGAGCAATAAAGGTTGAGAAGTTTTTTCTACACAAAGGTTGTATATCAAAATGAATCCTCAGATATCTATTTCTGGAAAGAACTTCAAGGACATTGTTTCTGTATAGATATATATCTCAAAATTTTCATCTCTCCCATGGAGATAAGGGAGTATAGAACTATACCGATATCCCATTACGCACTGCACTTCCAATGTTTAACGGTATTTTTCACCTCAAGAGATGCTTTCCAAAGACTATAAAAACTATAAATGGTAAGGGTCTTATTTACACAAAAGTGGAATGTTAACAATTTTTTCAAAAAGTTGCTAACAATATTCAAGCAACCCAAAATTTTTCTCCAATGAATCATGTGACCCTTTTCCAACCAATCACATAATATTTTTCCAAGGTTATCACCATAGGCACATCTCTGTGTGCAACAATATAAAAGAGGACCCATTGTTTTTTTCACTAGTTCTTTCATGACAGTCTATCTAACATAACATGGACGCTAATTCGTGCATAAAACTTTTGCGGTCCTTTAAAGAAGCGTATGAACGCGTGAAACAGGGAAGAAAACCAACAGAAATTCAAATGTGGCTTAATAATCTCAGAAGCCATGTAAGTAAAGTTAATCAATTGTTGAAAGTGAGTGTCAATTATAATGAGAAAAGACGATTAATCCATGTGGTGGGGCGATTGAGAACATTTGAAGCAAGGTTTAAAGCCTTGGAGGTCATTGGGGGAAGTTTGCGAGAAAATTTAACAGACAGAGTCAAATGGGAAGATGTGCAGAGTGTGTTTGAGGGCCGTATGAAGACCGGTGTTATCATCAACTTGAAAAATCTTGATATAATCAAATTCTTGGATGATGCACGGAGAATACTTTGTGTACGATTGAAGAATGCATTGAAAGTCGAAAAAAATCTAAAAGTGAATGTCGTATTATCATGCAAATATGTGATTCAAAAAGATGAGCACATTATTGAGGAAGATAAATTCTTTAATACAAAGAATGTAATAATTCTTGATTCCATGAATATAAAACAGTGGTTTGAAGAACATATTAAAGAAAAACTTCTAGTCAAAATGGATGAGTTCCAAGAAAGAGACTCCGGCTGGCAATTGGCTGAAATAATAAATTTAGAAGTGAATATAAATAAATATAATCCATTGCGAGGAGGAACTTCCAGCTTCATCGAAGTACCTCAATGGATTAGAAAAAAAAAAGCAGTAGTCAACGTTCAGAATAAACAAGATTCGAAATGCTTTTTATGGGCCATTATGGCAGCTAAATGTGAAGTAACAGTTCGACATCGTACGAGCTCATACCCACCGTTTAACACCGTAATCAAACATTTTGACATGTTCAACTACCCCATGGCATTGAAAGATATTCCAAAGTTTGAGAAAATGAATGAATTATCTATCAATGTCTATGGAATTGATAGTAATGAGGAATCTGATAAAGCTTGGATTGTACCGTTATATTTAAGTAAAAATCTCTCCACAAATCATAACAATGAAAGAAAAACGATTCACCTCCTAATGATTGAGAATCATGACAACATTGGTGATGATAAAGAGAGAATTCACCACTATACGTGGATCTCGAATTTATCTCGTTTAGTAAGTAGACAAATTTCGGGATCTCAACATAAGACACTTATATGTGATAGATGCCTTTGTCATTTTCGAGATAATAAATCGTACACAAATCACAGAGTGGATTGTATGTCAATCAACAAATGTCGAATGATTTTTCCACATGATGCTGAAAGAATTTTGAAATTTCACAATTTCAAACACCAACTGACGGTGCCATACGTTGTATATGCTGATTTTGAGTGTTTATTGAAAAAAGTATCTGTAGACAGCGATCAAAAGACTCAAATATATCAAAATCATGTACCTTTCAGTGCAGGGTTTTATGTAAAATGTAGTTACGATGATTCAAAGTCTGAATTTTGTGCTCATCGTGGAAGAGACTGTGTTGAATGGTTCGTTGAACAGTTGCGCATCTTGGCCTCGAAAGTTGATGCTGAATTAAAGCGGAATGAACCCATGAACTTGACTACTGGGATGGAACGAGCGTATAGATTAGCCAAAACTTGTTACATTTGTGGTGGAGCTTTCACAGAAAAAGCTGTGAAACATCGTGACCACTGTCATTTTACAGGAAGATATCGAGGCGCTGCACACCGTGCTTGTAATCTCAATTACACAGAGTCGTGTGTAATTCCAGTGGTGTTCCACAATCTATCTGGCTACGATTCACACTTCTTTATTAAAGCTCTAGCCAAACAGTTCGATGGTGGAGTGACATTACTTCCCATCAATAAAGAAAAGTATATTTCTTTCACAAAATCTGTGGAATCAACGAAAGTGCACTTGAGATTCATCGATTCATTCCGCTTTATGGCTAGTAGCATAGATAAATTAGCGTCATATGTGGATAAAGAGAAAAAGAAAATAACTGCTTTTCACTATCCGAATAAACAACAGTTTGAGCTTGTCACAAGAAAAGGAGTTTTTCCATATGAATACATTGATGATTGGGAAAAATTAAGTGAACGAGAACTACCACCAAAAGAAAATTTCTACTCTCGCTTAAATGATGAGCACATATCAGACCTCGATTATAACCATGCTTGTGACGTTTGGAGAAATTTCGGTATCCAAACACTTGGTGAATACTCTGATTTATATTTAAAGACGGATGTCTTGTTACTAGCTGATATTTTTGAGAATTTTCGACAGAGTTGTTTCATCTCATACAACTTGGACCCTCTTCATTACTACACTGCCCCTGGTCTTGCTTTTGACGCCATGTTAAAAATGACTAAAGTTCGGCTAGAATTATTCAAAGATCCTGAAATGCTCCTTTTCATTGAAAAGGGTATTAGGGGAGGACTATCACAGTGCTCAAACAGATATGGGAAGGCAAATAATCGATATATGGGGGTTGATTATAATGATCAAGAAAAAGAGTCATACTTAATGTATTATGATGTCAACAATTTATATGGAGCAGCAATGAGTCATTATTTACCACATGGAAACTTCACCTGGATAGAAAACTGTCACGCGCTGAACGTTCAGGATATTCCTGATGATTCAACTGTTGGTTACATATTAGAAGTTGATCTAGAATATCCCGAGGATTTACACGAGAAGCATAAGGATTTACCCTTGTGTCCTGAACATACCATCCCACCTAATGGGGAAGCAAAGTTGCCGAAATTATTGACTACTCTTAATTCAAAGAAAAATTATATAGTTCATTACAAGAATCTGAAACAATACTGCAGTTTAGGTTTGAAAATATCAAAAGTCCATAGAATCTTAAAATTCTCTCAAAGTTCATGGTTGAAGACATATATTGATCTCAATACGGATCTCCGGAAAAATTCTCAAAATGAGTTTGAGAAAAATTTTTATAAGCTGATGAATAACTCAGTATTTGGAAAAACAATGGAAAATGTGAGAAAACAGGTAGATGTGAAATTGATAACAAAATGGGAGGGTCGATGGGGGGCAGAGAGTTGGATAGCTAAACCCAATTTCCACAGCAGCATTATCTTCGATAAAGACTTGGTAATTATTCAAATGAGTCGTACGAAAATTCGATGCAATAAGCCAATATATGTAGGGTTCAGTATTCTCGATATTTCCAAAACATATATTTATGATTTTCATTATAATTATATAAAAAATTCTTTTGATAATAATGCTCAATTATTATACACAGACACAGATAGTCTGATTTACCGTTTCAAAGTTGATGATATTTATGAAATCATGAAGAATGATATACATAAATTTGATACTTCCGATTATCCTGTAAATAATGTATATAATATGCCACTGGTTAATAAGAAAAAATTAGGTTTAATGAAAGATGAGAATAATGGTAAAATAATGACGGAATTTGTGGGACTTCGAGCAAAAATGTATACTTTGAAAATCTTTGGTGAAGAATGTGAAAAATCTCGTGCTAAAGGAGTCAAAAAATCAACGTTGAAACGTATCACATTCGATGACTATAAAGCATGTTTAATGGAACATAAAAATGTTGTAGAATCTCAAAATATGATTAGATCCATTAGACATGATGTATATACCATTAATCAAACGAAATTAGCTCTAAGTTGGCATGATGATAAGCGAGTGCTCTTGCCAGGTACGACTGACACTTTGCCTTATGGTTTTAAAGGTGATTAGCTCTAAGTTGGTATGATAATAAACGTATTCTTATACCTTATGCAACAGATACTTTACCCTATAGATCTAAGAAGGATAATGTAAATATTGGTTGACAAAATATATAGACAAGTTGAATGATAAAAATCTTTTTTATTCAAATGGTTCATATAATCATCACCTTAAAACTTATATTTTTCCTACTTTACAATTTTTCTCCCCTCCCCATCAATCTTCAATATCTATCCAACTATTATGAGTGTTATCGAACCCCAACCACTTCACATAGTGTCTATTTCCAACTTTCTTCAAAACTTTCTCCACGAGGTACACATCAGGATGTTTCGTTTTCAATAACTCCTCTTCATAAAAACTACCGCTAATTAATTCATTTTTATAATCCTTTAATTGATAAGTTACTGGATTAGTATTATTGATAGCTCTGATAGTGAATAATTCAGTAGTCCAGTTAGGTGTATAACCTTTCTCAAATACATGTTTCGCTTTGCTTATGCGTACTCTATCACCGACTTGGAATTTCGGTTGTCTATTGTTTACCCTAAAATCGGCGTACATGAGCTGTAATTTCTTCACATTTTCTTTCGTCACATCAACAGGTTTCATGCGAATAGTCCGATGTTTACTATTATTATAGTCATTCAGGAGCTTTGGTAGCATATCAATCCATTGATAACTTCCACGCAAACTGAACTGAAACCACATTTTACTCTTCAGCGTCCGATTGAATCGCTCACATATCGACGCTTTCAAATTACTGAATGTAGAATACATATTAATATTATATTTTTTCATTAGTGCTTGAAATTCGAAGTTATAAAATTCTTTCCCCCTATCAACATGCAAATGTTTGGGGACACGCCCTTGTTTAAGAATTGAACTCATTGCTAATGTAACATCATGAGCATTTTTCCTCTTTAGCGGCACAGCCCAAGCAAATTTTGAAAAAATATCAATTACAGTGAGCAAAAATTTATTCCCATTATTCTTTCTTGCATAAGCAGTCATATCAACCAAGTCTGCTTGCCATGTCTCATCCAAGTCACGTATATTAACACGCCGTCGAGGATAATTTCTACGTGCTGGTTTATGCAGTTCTGTTACAACATCTACTTTATTATCCATCATTTTTTGAAACTATTTGACTCCAATTTTTTGTTTCAATTTCTCAAGTTCTCTATGAACAATGGTGAACCTCAACATCATATCCTCATGCAAGTCAATAATTTTTTTATTCACGTCATGCAGTCGTTTTGTTTCTTGAACCTTGAATTCATTCATTCCTTTGAATAGATCTGCCAATCTGAGGTTGAAATTCCGTTGTGATTCAGCAATGTTTTCATACAATGTCTCTAATGTAACAGCATCCTGCAGATTGTCAGGTTTTGCAAGATTACACAGTTTTTTATCTTGAAGATCATAATGGCCATCCACAGTCAACTGGAATCCAATGCCAGGTGGGCCACGATTGGGAGATCCTCTAGTATCAGAACTCAAATGACGACCGAACACGTCAACACTCATTTTTCGAATGATGCTGTATTGAGATTATCATACTCTAATATATAATTTTGGCTTCACGGAGTTCCTCAATAATTGAGATGATTTCATTATCATGACTCGGATTTCCAGCTGTTTGTGAAGCGATGAGTAGGCGGAGGCGATCCACAAGTTCATTGGGGTCATCCCAATAAACATAATCAACTGTGTTGGGTCTTCGAGCCCTCATAAATGTAGGTAGAAGCCCCGTTCCACTGTATTTGGTCTTGACAAACTTTGAAATATAGTTCTTATATTTTTCACTCTTGTTATCTCGTATACCACCACGTTGTTTATAATTTTTCTCATGTCCATTAGTTGATAATATGATTTTTCTATATGCTTCTATATCACTGTCACTGATCAACTCTTCATTAGGGTTCTTCATAATGAGTAATTCTAGTAAACCCGCAGTACATGAATATTTCACTCCTTTAACTTTGATAAAACCATCTTCAAAGTATATGGGTGAATTTCCAATCATAAAATTACGGGTTAGTCTACGAACCCCATACGATTTATCCCATTTTTTCGTGTTGATTTCTGTTAAATATTTCCAAACAAAACTATCCTCATCAAGATCACCATAAGAAATATTTCCAAATGACATTGCACTTGCATTATGAGGATCATTGTGGGGATCATTATCAGGATCTTTCAATGATGATGAAAATAGTCTCTGATTCAATGTTCTATCATTGAAAGAATCTTCAGCTGCAGAGATGAAGCTATCCATATTCTCATCTTCTCTTGATGATCGCTTTAGGGTACTTGGGTGTTGTGTTGTTGCAGGTAGCGATAATTGGGCTATTGGGCTACTTAAGTGACCCAACTGGTGTTGTGGTGTTGCAGGTAGTTGTGCCATTGGTGACTCATTTACACCCATCGTAATGATTCTCCGCCCATCATCAGATAATTGCATATCATTAGACAAGTCCACATTTTGTCTATCGGATAATCTAACATTTCTGGCGGTTAATTGTTGGAGAGGTTTGATTATGGGTTTGAAAACCTCATTCATTGCATCATCAACATTATCTCTACCCAATTTCAATAATTTATGTTTTCGTTGAATAGCTTTACGCGCTGCAGAAATCTGACGCAAAACTTCTTGTTGTCTAGACAACTCATCCTTGGACAGAGGCATGTTGACACAATGGGTTCTAGCCTGTAACTGTTCACTTCACTGCCCCACAACCATTATTTATTCGAATGAAACAGTCAAAATTCTTTCTATATCTCCCCGCATCTATATCACTATCTTTATCAATAACCAAAAACGTATAATTATCCTTCCAACAAGCTGAACATAATTCTTTAAACTTTTCAAATGGCATATCTGTATTTACATGATCGTTGTAAATGTGTCTCAAATTCATTTCATCTTGTTTGAATAATACAAGGAAATTCATATTGTCACGTACAAGATGTTTTGGTATGCGAGCATATGATTGACATAGGTAGAAACTATCAACGTTTTTATGTCTCCCCATACAGAAATAGGCTTTTATATTATTTTGTTTTTCACAAGCAACATCATCAAATATGAATAACGAGTCTGTTCTTGCATTATCAACCGAGATGACGTCTTCATTATCTGAAAAAGGAAGATAATTCAAACCGTCGATAGATTGCAGCAATTCTTGTAAGAATTGATATTTGGGTTGATTCAAAGATTTTGAATACACGTAAATATTCTCAAATCTCAGACCATTGGGATGAATTATGAGGCTCAATAAGGCGTTAGTTTTTCCACAATTGGACGGTCCACAAAAAACTGCTCGAATAGTATTTGGCAACAATGAACCATGACGTTTAGGCTTTCTAATATCCTTTGTAGTCACTGAATCAAAATTGAGAACTGGCAATCCTGAACGATGTGTATTGAACTCCATCTTCATATTAACTGATGAGAAAATCTATAAATAGTTGGTTTTATAGGAGATCGTTCAGTTCTCTTTTGAACATGATTGTACATGGATCGTGTGCGCGGAAGAAAGGTGGTGGGATTTTGAATAAAATCATCAATAGTCTCCCTGTTGAATTGCATTTACCTGGCTATCAGTATTGTGGTCCAGGAACAAAACTTGCTAAGAGGTTAGCTCGGGGAGATCCAGGAATCAATCCACTCGATTCTGCTTGTAAAGCACACGATATTGCGTATTCGAAAAATCGGGACGATATTGCTGCACGAAACGAGGCTGATAAGGTACTTGCAAATCGAGCGTGGAAGCGTGTTTCAGCCCCAGACGCTACTATTGGTGAGAGAGCCGCAGCTCTCTTTGTAACAAACGCTATGAAAGCCAAGACAAAATTAGGTATGGGTGTGAGAATTGGAGCAAAATTAGGTATGAGTGTGAAACGAAAATCGTGTGCGAAAAAACGGGTGACAAAAAGACGAGTCAAGAAGGGGAAAACGGCCAAGCGAGTGACACTTGGAACAATCATTAGAGCTGCAAAAAATTCAATCAAACTGGATAAGGGGTCAGATAATGCCATCAAAACGGCGCTTGAGGGTGCAAGAGCAGCTGTAAAGCAAATTGGTGGCAAAAGTAGAGTGAATGTTTCACGAGTCATTCCTGTTCCATCAAAAGTTGGAGGAATCTTACCCTTCCTTGTGCCAATCTTCGCCGGCTTGAGTGCTACAGGGGCACTAGCTGGTGGCGCTGCTGGCATTGCTAGAGCCGTGAATAGTGCCAAAGAGGCTAAACAACAACTGGCAGAGAATAAAAGACATAATGAAACTATGGAGGCTATTGCTCTTGGTAAAGGATTATATCTTAAACCATACAAAAAAGGAATGGGTTTATATTTGAAACCAAAAAACTTCTAACGATGCTACCACGCAGGGCTTTGACTGATGGAGATCTTAAAAAATATGCAAAACTTATACAAATCCCATATTTTCGCGGAGTTTTTATGCGCAATGACTTACCGAAAAATGGACCCTTGAAGAATGAATCAGCAATCATTAATTTAGATGACAAAGAGGGTCCTGGAACTCATTGGGTCGCATATAAGAAATTTGGAAATAACATCACATATTTCGATAGTTTTGGAAACTTGCAACCACCTACGGATCTCTTCAATTACTTTGGTGTTGGTAGCATCAAATATAATCATGAACGTTATCAAAACTGGAATACATACAACTGTGGACATCTATGTTTGGCGTTTCTCACCGACCGCTTATATAAGGTTGAGAAGAAATGATTATACATCAGTTGTTGTGTGGAAACCATGAGTGATTCATTTACATTGACACTCTCGGGGGTATCATCAATCTTGGAGGCACAATATTTTCCTTCTATCGAACTTTCCCCCGAAAAAAATTACGTTCTCGGGTTGGTTGAATTTTTAACATCCAATTCAATTCCAAATGTTGATGAAAGTAATAATCGATTACATATAGAGGATAAAGTTATCACTATTCCTATGGGAAGTTATGAAATTAATGATATTTCAAAGTATATCGTAGAGAACTTGGCTGGAAGTAATATTACTATAAGTATCAAAAGTAATAATAATACATTACGGAGTGAATTGGAATGTAATAAGGATGTAGATCTGAGACCTGTGAATTCACTAGGTCGACTTTTGGGTTTCACTCCAAGAGTTTTGAAAGCTAATAAAACCCATGAGTCGGATCAGCCTGTAGCCATTCTTAAAGTGAACGCCTTACGAGTCGAATGTAATATTACTACCGGAGCATACATCAATGCAACTAAGGTTCACACAATCCATGAATTTTTCCCTGTGGTACCCCCTGGATATAAAATTGTCGAAGTGCCATCCCACGTTATTTACTTACCCGTTGCTGTCAGAACTATTAACGATTTACAGCTTCGCATCGTTGATCAAGACGGAGACTTGGTGAATTTTCGTGGTGAAGTGATTACCATCAGACTTCACATCAAGTCTATTTGATGATCATGGGGATCGTATATAATCGAAAGATTGGACACTCCTATATTAATCAGCAACCATGGCATGCTTCAATCAGTTCACCTGTTGGCTTCAAGGTGCTAACATCTCAAAACGTAAAGTATCTCGAAAGTCTCGGTCTGACAGTGAGGAAAAGTGGACAAAACTCTTCTGTCAAATAAAAGTTCTATTCGTTTGTTGTACACCATGGAGGAGAACTTAAATATCAAGATGCCTGTGGCGTTTGATGAATCTATTGCTCATTATGAGATTCATGCACATCAACCATATTCTTCAGTGGGGCTTGATAATAGTGATGAGATTCGAATTGTCGTGCAAAATCAAGACCTGTGTGTTCTACCGAGCAGGAGTACCCTACACATTACGGGAAAATTGCTCAAAACAGACAATAATGTTGCAACAGCTACGAAGCTGGTGAATAACGCCATTTGCCATTTGTTTCAAGAAATACGATATGAAATTAATGCGATTGAGGTAGACAAGGTTAAGAATGTGGGTATTACCACTCTTATGAAGAGTCTTATCTCACTGAACCCAAATCAAAGCATATGGATGGAGAATGCTGGATGGTTAGGTATAGAAGAGAAAACAAGTTTGGTTGATGTGAATGGTATCTTTAATATATCTATCCCATTGAATATGCTATTGGGATTTGCTGAAGATTATCGAAAAATAATGGTCAACGTAAAACATGAGCTGATTTTAACCAGAGCTCGTTATGATACTGATGCAATGATTCAAACGGCTGATGAGGATGTGAAAATCAGCATTAGTAAGATTGAATGGTTGATCCCATATGTTACATTATCGGATAATAAAAGAGTAGAGTTGCTCAAGTTCATTCAGAGAGATCCAACAATATCTATGAGCTTCAGATCATGGGAACTATATGAATATCCATTGCTTCCACAAACCACAAAACATGTGTGGACTGTGAAAACAGCAAATCAACTTGAAAAACCACGTTATGTTATTTTGGGTTTCCAGACAGCTCGGAAAAATAAGAAGCGAAAGAATGCGAGCAACTTTGATCATTGTAATATTGCTGATGTGAAACTATTCTTGAATTCTCAATGTTTTCCATATGGTCACTTGAATATTGATATGGCTCAGAATCAATTTTCGATACTCTATGATATGTATGCAAACTTTCAGTTATCATATTATGAGCAGCAAACCAT
Organism: Coelinius sp. EB29; assembly: GCA_035578325.1. Classification (NCBI taxonomy): domain Eukaryota; kingdom Metazoa; phylum Arthropoda; class Insecta; order Hymenoptera; family Braconidae; genus Coelinius; species Coelinius sp. EB29. The sequence goes on along the minus strand of JAOZGT010000021.1, from coordinate 1,595,263 downwards.
TAATCCATTATTAACGAAGATGCAATTTGCAAATCATGCTCCTCTGATCATTATTGATTGTTCGAAACAGAATGAATCATTGAAATTCGGGCCAGTAGATGTCCGTTTAGAGATTGAAACAAAAGAAAGTTTCCCACTAGAGACCGCTGCTTATTGTCTCATCCTACACGATCGTATCGTAGAATATCAACCAATAAGTGGAGGTGTTAAGAAGATAGTTTAAAAATTTGGTGGCGGGGATGAGCTCATAAATGCTAACGTTGAGCTCAGTGGAAGATCAGTCACGATGGAGCTGCTTTTGGATATTCAGGGATTCCAAGGTGTTAACAACGAATTCATCGTCAAAGAATTATCCTATATCTCATTGGATAGTCGAGACGCACAACCGACAGTAAAGTTTTTCTACCCCCCATATGAACATCATGTTGTACCTGCAAAAACTAGATGTACAAATATGTGGCTTCAGCGTAATTATCATGGCTTAGCATGGGATTATGGTACTCTACCATACGATCAACTGGAGCGGATATTACATGGCTTGATGCGCGCTGAGGTGATTTTTGTGAAAGGTTATGAGAAGAAGGTTTGGTTGAAACAGACATTCCATGGTGCACCAGTGATTGATATCGATGAGCATTTTGAAGGAGCACCCTCAATCTTGAAATTTAGGGAATTATCTTCTGATAAATGTCCATTTCATTGTAATATGCCAAAAATAACTTGTGCTCTTAAAAATGTCCTTTTACTTAGAGAATGGATGGATACTAAGAAAGTAAGATCTGAAGATCGATCTTTAAATTTGTATCTTGAGTTGAAAAATTTACCATTCATGGATTCTGAAGATATTGCTCTCCTACATATCATTTATAAGTACATTCGCTGAATTGGATGTACATGATGCATGGGGTAAATTAACTGATGAGATGAGAAGAAATCAGGAGATCATTAGATGTAAACGTTGTTTGATACATCATGAATCTATAGATGGTGATGCTCTTGATGGACCACCTTCTATGATTAAGAATTGTGTGAAATGTAAAGTGTGAAAAAAAAAAAAAAAAAAAAAAAAAAACAAAAATGTATTCAGTAAAATTCATTTATTCATATATTTTCTAGATACTATTACATTTGTAAATTATGAAAATTAAATAAAAGAATATATATTGAAAAATTTCCATCTATTCATTTCATTTTATTCCAACAAATTTAATTCCTTATCAGAATGCAGGCGAAGTCTGTTGTGACAACGAATTCATCGTCAAAGAATTATCCTATATCTCATTGGATAGTCGAGACGCACAACCGATAGTAAAGTTTTTCTACCCCCCATATGAACATCATGTTGTACCCGCAAAAATTAGATGTGCAAATATGTGGCTTCAGCGTAATTACCATGGCTTAGCATGGGATTATGGTATTCTACCGTACGATCAACTAGAGGGGATATTACATGATTTGATACACGCTGAGGTGATTTTTGTGAAAGGTCGTGAAAAGAAGGCTTGGTTGGAACAAATATTCCATGGTGCACCAGTGATTGATATCGATGAGCATTTCGATGGAGCACCATCAATCTTGAAATTCAGGGAATCATCTTCTGATAACTGTCCATTTCATTGTAATATGCCAAAAATAACTTGTGCTCTTAAAAATGTTCTTTTACTTAAAGAGTGGATCTTTTACTACAATCGTACGATCTGAAGATCGGTCTTTAAATTTGTATTTTGAGTTGAAAAATTTAGCACTCATGGATTCTGAAGATATTGCTCTCCTACCAATATCATTTATAAGTACATTCGCTGAATTGGATGTACATGATGCATGGGGTAAATTAACTGATGAGATGAGAAGAAATCAGGAAATTATTAGATGTAAACGTTGTTTGATACATTATGAATCTATAGGTGGTGATGCTCTTGATGGACCACCTCCTATGATTAAGAATTGTGTGAAATGTAAAGTGTGAAAAAACAAAAAAAAACAAAATGTATTCAGTAAAATTCATTTATTCATATATTTTCTAGATACTATTACATTTGTAAATTATGAAAATTAAATAAAAGAATATATATTGAAAAATTTCCATTTATTCATTTCATTTTATTCCAACAAATTTAATTCCTTATCAGAATGCAGGCGAAGTCTGTTGTGTTCTCCACCCAAGTACTGTAACTTTGGTGACCCTGTGGCAATTACATGCTGTAAATTTTCCAATTGACTTGGATTCTCATCGAAGAACTTGGCCATTCTTCTATTCAGAAAAACAGATTGAACGTTGTCTAAATTGAAAACGATAGCCACTCCATATTTCGTGTTGGCTTTGCGAGCTGCCGTGATTGTGTACAGGTAGTCCGACCTCAATGATGATAGTTTTACGAGAGGACGTTCTTCGATATCTGCTACAGCGTTGATTTTGTGGAAATTTGCTTTAGCCCCCTGGTCTTCGGTTATTATGCTTGGATCTGGATGCAAGCGAATGCTATTGAATTTTCCACCAATGTATTCCAACTTGGGAGCACTATTCTCAACATGTTTCTGGAACTGCTCGAATTCCTCAGGATTCGCATTGAAATATACAGCTAATCTCTTATTCACATAAATGGAATGAGTTGATATCTCAAAAACAACACCTTGACCATATTTTGTATCAACTTTTCTAGCAGCAGTGATTCTGAACAAGCGGCCTGTTGGTAGGCTGGAAAGCTTCATCACGGGAAGTTGTTCGAATTCACCAACAGCGTTGATTTTACTGAAGTCCATAATGTTCTTCTTTTTTATTGAGTTGTTGATCTATCTCCAATACTCGTTTTCTCAAGATTTGTACAAAGTACCTTGATGTCGCTTCTGAATTGTAGAACTTGTTTGACTTCTTGAATATTCTTTAACAGAAGCTTCAAACGTTTCTTCAATTCTTGTTGTTTTAGACTGTTTTTCATGAAAAATTTTGAGAGAAACTGATGCTCATACTCGAATTCCCATGCGTTATATGCAGACTTCCCCCACCTCTACTCAATACTTATCGATTGTTTATCTACAAAAATCTTATGGACAACAATGTGAAAATAAGAAAGCGGTCGAATTCTCAACCTCCCCCTGTGAAACATCTCAAGTGGTGTCACGAAGGGTGGATGACTAATATCAAAAGAATGTGGTCAAGGACAATCCCTTTTCATCAGTAATATTGAACATTTTTTTAATGACTCATTCATTGTTATAAACAATATCCTAAATAAATGTATAGAGTCTATGCAAGTTATGCATCGGGGTGGATGACTAATATTAGAAGAATGTGGTCAAGGACAATCCCTTACCCTCCCAGGTATATTGAACATTTTTATAGAGCATCATAAATCATAGAGTTACCAATTCCTTCAAAAAGGGAAAAAGAATTGGATTGTTTGGGGGTGAGTCACCCACAAACACTTTCCCTCAGACAGGTTCAAACAGGTTTGGAAAAGGGGCGTGGCTAATTGCATTATGTCAATCAAAATTGCGATCCCGCGAATCAAAAATTGATGTCGAAACCGCGAATTAGAACCAAGGAGCGGATCCGTGAATTAAAACTCGATAAAAAAATCTCGAATTAAATCGTGAATCAAGCCCCTGAATCGAGCCCGCGAATCAAGCTCGTGAGTTGAACTGACAAATCCGCGAAAAAGCGCAAATTAAACCGCGAATTAAGCCGCGAATCGAGCCCGCGAATCAAACTCGTGAGTTGAACTGACAAATCCGCGAAAAAGCGCGAATTAAACCGCGAATTAAACCGCGAATTAAACCACGGGGTCGCGAATTAATCAACCACCCACCCACCCACTTCCATCTGACCCCCCTACTAGCTCCCATCGACCATCTTTCTGGCCCAAAGTTGTCGGTGAATCGGCCTTACCTAACTACTCAAGTAGAGGAGCACATTCAGGACATGATTCAATGGAGTCGTTCATGGAGGATTCGTAACAAGTCTGGCTTTACAGTTCTACCCTGTTTTCATGGACTGCAGCTGACTGGGAACGCTCTCCTCAAAGTATACCACGCGATGTCCCAGGAGTATCCAACATTCAAATTTGCGACTTCGCGGGGGAACCAAGATGGGACAGAACATTGGTTTGGTCTCCTCCGAGCTCGCAACGGAAATTGCCAAAATCCAACGGCAAGAATGGTTCGACTTGCCACAAGACATGTTCTCTCAATGGGCCGTGTCAGTATAGGTGATAATGGGAATGTCTCATGTCATGATAATGACTTTCTTGTAGCTCCAAAGCCCTCACGCCTTTCTTCAGCGTTTGATAATCAAGAGTCATCATCAATGAATATTCTAAGCGAAATTGATTTTGAAGAGAAAAGTCATGAGACTGAGACCTCTGAGGGTGTGAATATTCTTCAGTCATTTGAACAATGGGAAAATGACGACGCGGCTTCGAATCATCAAGAACACACTTCACTTTATGAAGCCAATGCTATTGCTTTCTTCGCAGGTTATGTGGCTTTAAAAAGTATTAAGAAGTGTCAGGAGTGTAAAAACGACATGTGCAAGTCACCAATGGATGCTCTCTCTGTGAATGAGTTGTACATCGAATTCCGCGAATTTGAGAATGTCGATTACGATGCGCCCACAGTAACCAAACTGACTCGTCCTACTGACCAGTTTGCAGAATTGGTTGGGCTGCAGTTGCGAGCTTTTGATAGAGTTTGGAAAAAGCACTGGGCTTCTACATCCGTTCTCTGCAATATCACTGCAGATATAAAAGAAGCTCTCCAATTATCTGCTCCTGATTGGTTGGATCAGAATCACAGTTGTTAAAATCATCGACTAGCAGCTATGAAATTCCTCGTTAAGGTAAAAATCTTCGCCAAAACAAGATCCAACAATCGAGAAGCACTGAAACAAAATCTTAAATGTTTTAGTCGAAACAAGAAACTTCAGAAGGTCACTCATCAGTAAACGGCGCTCATCAGTTTGAGCGTCAACCCACCCGTTTATCTATGAATCTTCTTCTGATCTCGAATAATCTCTCATCCATTAATACCATACGTCTTTCGCTTTATCCCTCAATTCTCAGTATTAAACAGCTTTCTAGCGTAATTGATTCTGATTTGACGTTCACTCCTTCTGGAACTGCGTGGTTTATTGTGCGTTGAAAGGTTATGTCTTCTTCTTTCCTGTCATCCAATTTTAAGAGGTCTGACTCCACCTCTGGATCGATTCCTTAAGGTGTTAGGGACACGTTCTTCTTCAACTGGATTATTAACTCATTCGAGCTTTCTTCTTACTCGGCTCTGTTTGTGGGTGCATCTGATGCCAAAGTGTAAGTCGCAGCCTGACCCTTATGCGTATTATCATCGGAATCAGTAGATTTTTCTCTTCTTGGACCCGTCGACGCCACCTATCTCCTGCAGTTGCTCTCTTTCTTTTCAATTCCAATTCAAGAATATTATCATCTTCGTTCGTGATTCTACATGCATCTCATCTAAATGTCAAAATCTGTGGAATTTTATAAATAGTGTTCAATGAAATCGAAACTCCATCATCTTACTATTGATTTATTGCGGGTATAGGCCCTGTTAAATCTTTTTTTTTGCTTTGCAAATTGAAATCTGATACATTCTTTCTGATCACATTCTTTCTGATCTGCTACATAGTTATATCTGATGTATCATTAATTTTGTGAGTTGATTTTCATCAATGAAACTGGTTCAACATTCTTCTTTGATGTTCTGAGTTTCGTTCCGTTGATCAATATGACGCAGTTTTTCACAATCTCTCAATTATCTCTCACGGAAGTCGATTCATAGTCTGCAGTTCAGACTCATGCAAATTCGGTATGTACATTTTTATAATGAGTTTCCATCATGAAATTTCTTCATTGATTAATGTTAATCACTCAGGTCATATTGTAGGAAGGAAACAACGCGGCGGACAATAGGGAATGTACAGAGAGCGTTCCTGACAATGGCAAGATGAGATAAGTATTTAGCCTGATTAATTTGATGTATAAATGTTTTATTATGTCACGGAACAAAAGCATGATTGAAATTATCTAGATCTCTGGGGATCCTTGATATTATCAATCAGGTAGATTGAAAAGAATGTGTTAATGTTTTTTCTGTTCATCTCAATCTGCGATACATGAAAAATTCCTAATCGACTCATGCAGCAAACTTGTATGATTTGGTGGAATTTCTCCGCAAATTGCTATTCTATACGTCAAACTTTCGGATATATTTACTGGGATTCTCATTGATGACATTCTTTTCAATTAATTCCTGCAATAACTCGTCTTGTCTTCGAAACTAATTTTTTTTTCAAGCTTCAGGTGGGGAGTGATGTTGATTACCTTCTCGTGGTGCTCCCTGAAAACAAGTATATCAATATCCATTGTTATGATGATGATGAACAGCTTCATGGAGGAGGTGCAATTCATTTGCTCGATTGGTATTGATATATTTGGCTAAACAATCAACCATCATATTATAGTCTGTATTTACTGTATTCATTCTGTTAATCGAGCAAAAAAAAATTCACACGAATATGTGCTTACTTGCAGGGAATATTACAGAAAAATGACATTGAAAGCAAGTGTATGCGTTAAGTCAAAAACATATATATGATAGTAAATGAATAATCATGGAATGCTCGTGTTCTTTATTATTCTCTCTGGCTAATTTCCAAACCAAAAATAATTTGGGAATCATCCAGCTTTCGAACTGAATAGTCCATGAGATTTTCAACTCAAAAATTCGCTCCAATTTCAACAGTTACCGATGGCTGAAAGTGATGGCAGCATTAAGAGGCTCATCTTTGCAACGAAAAACTGGTGGATTTCTTCATCATTTCGATTCACCTGCATCTTCCACCTTAGAGCATTTGTCCTCTCGTAGTCTACCTCTTTGATTTCATCTAGAGCCTTCACCCTCCGCCATTTGTTCCGTTGCTTTCACCCAGCCTCTGCTCTGCGCTTTTTTTGCCTTCTATTGATCGCAGAGCTCTTGACCTATCACCATTGATCCCTTTGATTTTTCCAGTTTGGCCCTTCGAGGGTCACTGGTCTGCAACGGTCCACGGGAAAAGCCTCGTTCATCAGTCGTAAATTTTTCACCAGGACATCTTGCGTATGGATGATGCGATCGAAGTCTCCAATGTCCCAATTTAAGCGTTTTCCTTCAACTTAGAGTTGAAAAGATTTGAGAGAGCTTCGGTTCAGTCATTCTCCAGTTTTTCTCGAGAAACCTCGAATAAAAAATCGATTTTTTTCTATTTTTTAAATATTTTTTGTTGTTATTCCGTTTGCATTTTTGTTCTTTTTTTCACAGTCCCTGTGTAGGACCTGAATCTATCAAAGCGTTTTCTTTCATCTCAGAATTGATATTTTAGAAAAATCGATTGATACCGGCAAGTTTTTGCTGTTAACCTTGGCGATTCACTAACACACTCGCTGTCCCCAAGAATTCGAAAAATGAGATCAAATTTTTTACAATACGATAATTCCATGATTATCGTTCTCTTCGACTTGAGATTATTAAAAACTTCCCTTTCGAGAAGGTTAAAGAGAGAGAAATGAAATTTTAATTGTCTTTCAACGTATAAAAAATTCCCAAGATTATTTTGATTTCAAGAAAAGAAAAATTTTAAGAAAATCAGATATACTCCGCGACTACGTGAATTCCCATTGGAATATGCTCAGGGATGCTCCCCGAAGCCTATTAGCAAAAATCACCTCTTTGGGATCGGTACTAGGTGGGTGGAAGGGGAAAAATCTGTCAGTTTTCGAATGTAGCAAAAAGGCCGAAATTTTGAGGAAATCAAATTCACACTGCGACCACGTGAATTCACTTGAAATATGTTTCAAGATGCCCCCCGGAACCTGTGAGCAGAAATTATCTCCCTGGGACCCGTACCTTGCGGGTGGAAGGGGTGAAATCTGTCAATATTCGGATTTCGCGAGATCAACAAAATCCTAGAAAAATCAGATTCACTCCGTCACCATTCGAATGCTGGTCAATTACTGCGATCATAACGGGTAATTAGACTTATGTCTATCTTGCTGGGGCCATCGGGGTTTTTTATTTTTATTTTTTTAATATGAAATTTATAATGTTCATGAAATAATAAAATTGACGATAAAATTGAAATATAGGGATGAAAGTCATTACGTATTTAAGTAAATAAGTATTTACATCATCCAAAAAAACCAATAGGAGCTAACTTGCGAGCGAACAATAACGTGCTCCTAATTGGAATTTCGTTGATAAGAAAAAAAATATTTTGCGAAAAAAAATACAAATATAAATAACAAATATAAATTCCAAAATTTGCAAAAATTCTACAATTATTCAATTATTAGGAAGCGGATTGAAATCATGAGAAAAGTCTTCATTGTAGAAAATTACGGAGAGTAGTGGCGTAATCTTCCAAAAAATCGGAACATATTAAAAATCTCCATTTTTTCGCAAATATTATTCGAAAAGTTCCGAAGTTTTGACAATTTTTAAGCTTTCAAATTTAATTCATCAATGTGAAAATTTTTATCTTGATTGTAATTCCAGTTTATCTCAGTTTATCGCGGAAATTCTCGTCTCGAATATAGAACACGCAAAAAATGAAAACTATAATAATGAATAAAATATCTCATATCGGAATGTGAGAAACATTTCTTCTTTATCGACCTCTTCAGCCGCACGCGCTACTTTATCCATAGAATGCTGTATGGATTTGCGCCCTACCGTATCGGCTCTCTAGTTGTCAGGCGCCACCGCTATGAACCGCATGACGAAGTGTTCCGGTAAGCGCTAGCAATCTCCCTTATAATCTCTGTTAGGAGCTGGTGCATTAGGACGAATTGGGCGAGGATCATATCTCACAATAGCCAAAGTTATAGTTCTAGAAAATTAAAAAATTACATTTTTTTTTTTTTTTTCAATTATTGTATTATCAATATTCATGGGAAATTTCGAAATCCGGAGAAAACAAAAAGGTGAGATTGATTGGATGACATAATGAATGTCAGCACGTGATTGTACGAAGAATTATCAGTTCTAGAATTTATTGAAATGCGAAGATATCTCATTGGCTCTTTAACAATAATTCATTTACCACAAACAGAATTTTTCACTTAGAAGATAGGAACATGATTAGAGAATTCTATTGAATAATGATCAGATTTTCCAGATTTAGAGACTTGAATGATTTTTTATTCATTTTTTTTTTTTTTAGATTTGAAGGAAAATTTCTCAAAAATCAATTCAAAAAATTAATTCGATTGAAAATGATTATTTATGAAGTTAAAAGTTAATTGGAATGCGCAGATGAAAAAAAACTAATCCACGCACGTGACTAATGGCCACGCGTCTTTCACAATCCGATCGAGCAATTGTAAAAGAGATTAGAGGATCATTAGAGACTCTCATTTCAATTATTTATTTAATTATTATATTTTTCATAGTATTATTTAATTATTATATATTTTTTATAGTATACTTTTTAAATAAAATGAATGAAAAATGATTCAGTATTTTAGCACGTGGCGAACATTATTTCATTCACTACGCCACCAAATTTACTATTCACCGCAAAACAATTAAAATTTCAATTTTTTCTTCGATATTCTAATTTATTAATTTATTATTATTTCTCAAAGGAAGATCAATCGAAAAAATAATCCAACTGAACAATAATAATGAAAAGGAAATTTATCTCGGCACGTGACGAATGGCGACGCGGCTTCCACACACAGACCAATTTTTTACGATTTAAAAATCAAAGGTAATAAAGTGATAATGAAAAAAATAACTTACGATGTGTCATCACCTGGCTGGAGATTTTCCAGCTCTTCAGTAGACGTCATTTCAATTTCGGGGATCTGTCCCTCCATAATGGATTCAATTTTTGTATTTTCTGATTCAGAATAATTAACAGACACGTGCACTCTGGGGTGAGATTATGCGCGTTTAGGGTACCCTAAAGCCTTATTTTTTCTTTGCCATAAGGGGGCGTTTTTCGGCAATTTTTGGTGAGATTTCCGAACGTTTCATGCCAACATTACCGACTGTTGGCGAGGTGCGCGCGGCGAATTAGTTTGGTGGAGGGGGATGCGCGCGATGGCGGCTGAAAACGGCGCATGCTCCGAGATCCCCCTCCTCGACAATTCTGGCAGAAAACGTTCCGAAACACGACGAAGTCAACCCGAAAAGCTCTCCCTGGTGGCAAAGAAAAAATAAGGCTTTAGGGTACCCTAAACGCGCATAATTCCACCCCTGATCGTCCTAGCAACTTGGGAGTCAGCAGCGTAATGACCGATATACATGTAAAGATGACGACAATGCTCTTGCTAAAAAGGCTAACTCACATGAAAAAAATGCTTCATGAAAATTTGCCATGTCCACGTAGAAATTCACCCTGAAAATTCGCGACGAGGGCGCCACTAATTCCATGCGAATTCGCCCTGAAAAAATGCCCATGCGAAGTGCGCCATGACACTTTAGAAGGCCGCCATGACAGTGCTGTCTTTTTTATTCTAGGATTGTACAATCAATTTGACAATTTCTTCTTTCAAAGTCCAGTTCTTATGTCGAGTGGCGGTTAAATATTCAAAAACAGTCAAAAATGTCTTCAATCAACATTTTCATAATTATTATCAAGATATTAATGTATATTACGATAAACAATAGTAAAAAATGTGAGTAAATTATCGATTTAAGTATTAATTAAAAATATTTTCAATTTTTTTTTAATTTTATGGATTTAATTAGTGAAAAATTGGACCAGAGTGGATTTAGATAACTGCAAAGTCTCACAATTTGGTACAGAATATCGTGGAAAAATTCATAAGACAGGGGGAGGTATAAGATGTCAATCTTGGCATGGTGAAGCTCAATTATATGACGTGAGTTGATTTTATTTGAATTTATTTTTTATCATTTACTTATTTCGTCCTCGAAAATTAAAAAAATTAGGAAATTAATTATTTTTATAATAAAAGAGTCATAAATTATTGTTGAAGGTCGATCCAGATATAAATGATGACGATTTCCCGGAGAGATCGATGCGACTGGCGAAAAATTACTGCAGAAATCCAACTGGAGATTCCAGAGGTCCTTGGTGCTACACCATGGAGCCCAGTCTCATTGATGATGAGTGCGGTATTCCTTTATGTAACTTTGGAGGTTATTTTCCCCCACTCTTCATATTTACTCATTAATTGAATCAGTAATGAGTTAATTTAGAAATTTTCGTTAATTATCCATTTATCTTAAAAACGAGTCAATTGAGAAGAAAATGTCAAGAGACCTTTTTTATGAGATTTTCTCTTTTCAATAAATTAATTAATCGATTGTTTAATTCTTAATAATTGAATAAATCAATTATTTATTGTTCTCTATCAAGAATGTAGGATTACTGGAGGTGGTGCTGAGTACGGTGGTAGTCGTGAAATAAGTTGCTCAGGGAAGAAATGTAAATCCTGGGACAAGAGATACAAAACAGTTAAAGGAAATACTGAAAAATTCTCTAATAGAGATTTTCCAGATTTATCGAAAGGAAAAGCAAAGAATTACTGCAGAAATCCTGATGATGACACTGGGGGTCCTTGGTGTTATGTGGAAGAGGAGGATTATGAGCTCGTTGAGAGAGAATACTGTGATATTCCCTTCTGCGATGATCGTGACTGTCTCGTGTACACCAGGAATGCATCTACTTATTCTACAATCACTTTCATGAACTCCAGTGCTGGAAATATGACTGTCTGGGTGAAATTATGGAATCCCAGGGATGAACTCAAGGTAAAATAAGATATTTAATTGAGTAAATTGGGTAAATTGTCACAGAAACGAACAACTTGATTTTCTAATTTTGAATTATCTCAATAATGAGGCATTTTAGAACAAAATGTCATAAGATCTTTTTTACTGGAAATTTTATGTGCTACAAATAAGGTACTATCACTTTTTCTCCTAAAATCACTAGTTTTCGAGATAAATTAACAGAAACGAGTAGTGTGGATGTGACCCTTGCGGGTCGAACCAATAACTTCTCGACCAATGCCCTTTTCAGTTGAAATTCGAAACGAAAGAACACAAAATCAGCGAAATTCATGCAAGCAACTAAACAACTGTAGAGATAACCCTTAATCCTTATGATCTTGATGTTTTCTCAACTTAATTTCTTCAGTTTACAGTATTTTTAATATTCAGAATTTTTCAAATCTCAAATGAAGAAGAAATAAAAAAAGCTCCGGAAATTTCTTTTTAAATAACTAAACAACTGTTGGGACGATTTTGTTCTCGATTCAGTCAGATTTAGTCTACACAAAGACGCATCGATTGCATGCAGAAAATTTCAAATCGCATCATTTATTCAGAAGAAAAAGAAGAATTTGTTGAAAAAACCTAATTTTCGACGTTTTTTTTGCATATTTTTTGCAAATAACTAAAAAACCGCTGAGGCGATCTTCTTCAAAAACTAATCAGTTCTAAGTTACATGAAGATGCATCGATTGAAAAAGGAAAAAAATCGAATTGCACCGTTCCTTCAAGAGAAATCGTGTCCCAAAAAATTTTAGCGTCACATACATTCACACACACACACACACACACACACACACACACACACGCACACACACACACACACACACACACACACACACACACAGAGACGAACACACAGCAGACAGACGGACATGTGTCCAAAAACATCATAGAAAGATTCATGAAACGTTGAGATATCATAAAATTTCCACTTTCGATTTTCGGGGTCATTACAATAACTTCCACCCTTCGGGTCGGGAAGTTAATAAGAAACGTTTTATCAATCAGAGAAATTCTTGATTATATTCCATTTTAGGGTGAAGCTAGATTATTATTCAGTCTCTTACCAATTCCCACATCATCGAGAATCATTGGGGATGATTGGAGAGCCGGTACTGAACTCTTGATATCAAATTCTGGGTCTGGTCAGACACATCCGAATTTCGACGTGAGTTTTATCTCTCAAGAAATGATAAAAAAATTAGAATAATGAAAAAATCATCATCAGGAAGATAATGACCTTGAACCAACCCCAAACATCCTCCTGAGTTCAAACTGGACAGGATTGTCCATCAATTGGGGTGGTGGATTTATTTCTGTGAGTCTCAAGGGCTCTGTTAAGCCGATTTTTCTCGATGAATATGGAAAGAAGAATACAATTTCAGGCATTCACGAGAATAATTTTTTTTATTATGGAATCATGGGTACTGGTGTGTTATGGAGTACAGATTATTGTCTCGAATCGTGTGAAATTCATACGACTTATGGAATTGATTTCATCAGAGTCTGGCCCTTACAAAAAAGCAATACAACTTATGACATGAATTTTCAAGTTCGTGCGGATACAAAAATTTCTATCAAGATGTATCAAAGTCCTGGAAAAATATTTCCCTGTTTTACAGTTAAGATTTTATCAATTAATCTCAATAGTTTTTGGAAAATATTTCTGAAACTAAGAGGGAAAACGAAATTTTTGATAAGACCTTTTTTGTAGAAAAAAGTGAGGTCTATAAAAAAGGTTCTTATGAAAATTTCCCTATCTCCTCCAGATTCGAAGATATTCATGATAAATTGGCTGAATTACATAAAAAAAAAAATTGTATATTCTACCACTGGATATGTTTAATCGACAGATTACTATTGAAAACAGTCAATTATTGACTCTATCCTATCAAGAATCCCATAAATCCGTTAAACAACAATTAAAAGAAGTTGCGAGTGCAAATCTCCTGGACTATTGGATCTGGAAGCATTTTTCTCTTTCAATTTTCGGACCCCATTTGCGATTATTCTCAGAAAAGCATTACGGGAATGAAGAGATTCTTTACGCTAAAGAACATTTGTTGAGTACCATTAGATGGTTCAGCATTGGGAGTGAAGATGTTATTGCCCATTGGGCATTATTTTGCAGTCCTGGAGAAGAAAATGCTGTGGAGAAGCCATCCCCTCCAAATTGTCTATCAAATCCCAGAGATTATTTGTATCAGGGATCTCAGTGGACCACGAAAGATGGTCAGCCTTGTGTTCCATGGTTTTTCAAAGATGTGAGAACAATATCAAACAATTAATCAAATTTGATTGAATGAGAGAGCAATATAATTCGATTTTGCTTGAGAAAATCAGTTTTTTGATGATATCTCTGAATCCAGTAGAGATATCGAAATATTACATAAAACCTTTTTTGTAATTCTTATTCTGTTCTATAAAAAAGGTCCTTTTCAAAATTTCGCTATCTCTCTCAGATTGGAAGATATTTATCTACAAAAAACTAATTCAATTAAATTGACAAATTGTTAGATTCCAGAAGAAGAAAGAAAAGATGAATTATTTCCAGAAGGTTCCTTGCTGAAAGCCTTGAATAAATGTCGTAATCCAGGTCACGATCCCCAGGGTCCCTACTGCTACACAAAATCCTCAGGGAAGAGCTACTGCTCAATCCGCAGCTGTAGATCTTCAGAATGTCGTACAGCTGGAACAGCTAATGACTACATTGGCAAACTTTCCACCACTCGTTCAGGCCGTACATGTGCCTTTTGGGTAGTTGATGATGATGATAATCCCATGATTAACCCTGGAGATGAACAAATAACTTCTTCGACCGTTCGAACTCGACGAAAATCTCTTCTCCAAAATTTTAAGAAAATTAAATCAAATGGAGTTGATAAATTGAGGAAAAAGAGAGATGCTGATGACAATAAAGAGATATTGGATAAGATGGAGAAATATGCTATTGAATTTTTTGGAAAAACAACAATATCATCTGGAGAAACAGCATCATTAGAAGATAGTAAAAAAAAAATACTGGAGAAAATGGATAAATATGCTATTGAATTTTTTGGAAGAGAAACAACTTTATTTACAGAATCTACTACAGAGATAAAATCTAATAAAGATATTCTATATAAAATGGAAAAATATGCTAAAGAATTTTTTGGAGAAATAATAGGAGATAATTCTGTTGATGAATCCAAAGGAAATGATGATGATTTGCTTAATACTTTGGAGAAATATAATAATAAAGTAACAACTTTATCTACAGAATTAACAACAGATAAACAATTTAATGAAGAAACAACTTCATCAACAGAAAAAACCACAGAATTATCAGAAAAACCTGATAACGATCTATTAAATAGTTTAGAACAATATAATAAATTATCTAGAGGAGAGACAATATTATTTACAGCAATAACAGAGAAAGTATCTGATGAAGATGATCTAGATAATATGAATAAATTATCTGGAGATTTTTATGGACCGAAGATAACTTCATCTAGTGAAGTAACAACAGTGAAGAATTATTTTACTGAGATTAAAACAACATTAGAAACAACGAGGGAACATGAAAAGAAGACAATTTCATCTATTGAAGAAACAACAATTGAAAATAATTTGACTGAGATTGTAACGAGTATTACTGACAAAATATTAGAGAAAACGAGTGAAGAAATGACTTTATCAACAGAAAATTTTTTGGAGAAACCCCTGGAGAATAAGAATGAACGACCTAGAAGGCCACATGATGGAATAAAACGTGAACACTTCAATGAAACACTTTTCCCTGAACAAAGTGCTCACAATGCCAGTAATTACTGCAGAGATCCATCGAGGAATATTGCTGGTGCATGGTGTTATACAACAGATCCAGAAGTACCCCAGGATTTGTGTGACGTACCAGATTGTGATGAATCAGACGAGTGTATTTCCTTAGTTCGTGGACAAGAGTCTAAACGTAAATTTTTTATTTTTCCTGAACATCGTTCCGAGGGCCTGCATTTCTCCCTTAAAGCCTGGGAACCTGATAATCCAGATTCAATAACATTTACATTCAGTGCTGATGAAGGATTTAAATCGAGATATATATTGAAAATTGGAGCTATGGATAATGAAAAAGTATTGCTGTATCGTCAGGGAGAAGAGGGAGGTAATTAGTTTTTGGGGATTATCTTGAAATTGGAGAGAGATAGTGAAATTTTTTATAGGACCTTTTTTGTAGATCTCATTTCGCTCTACAAAAAAGGTCTGTTTGATGAGAGACTTAATTTTGCTGGCATTGTGGGTGGTGTAAAGGAAGTGTTTAATTGTGGAAAACTAAATTGATGACACAGTTGATTAAAATCACTCACAAAGGTTTATTGACGGAATTGAACCGCACGTTAAATGATTTACACTATGTACAAAGTTGATAATTGTCTCAGAATCGTTGATTAACTGCACTGACTTGACTCTAAATAATTGTTGATTAATTGACTGACTAAACTGCGATAAATACTTGAGAAAACACTATTGAGATTGAGCTTGAAGCGACTTGAGAATTACTGGATATAATAGTTGATTCGAAAAAAGTCTGAGATATTTTACTATTAAATAATATCGTTGATTTTCACTAATAACTGTCTCTGATAATTAACTCTTGATAAACTAGCTCGTTGAATAATATAATTGGAGATTTTACTCTGATAAATAACTCTTGAATTGAACTGATAAATGTCCTTGAATTGTTGCTAGGCTAAAACTGCTTAAATTGAGAACTTGCTATTTGAGAACTAAGTAGATAATTCACTCGTTGATGACTCTACAGATTATTGAGAAACACTTTGATGAATACTAGATTAATACATTTCTTGAGGATTAATTGCTGAATTATTCGTTGAATAACTTGAGAACACTGATTCGATGATTTCACTTATTAATGAGTTACTCGATGAATTACTGATTTACTTGTTGAATTACTCGGTGAATTTACTAATTGATTAATTGCTCGAAGGCTAGAGAATTACTTGACTACATGTTGAGTGCTAACTAGATGACTTCTTGCTTGCCCGAAGGCTAGATGACTACTACTTTGGTTTAAAAGTGGGGTGATTTACTTCTAGACTGACTGTTGACCCGAAGGTCTCGATTGTTTCCGAATTTACTCGAACTGACTTATTAAAATTGATAGAAAAATAGTTTCAAACAAGGTCCTTTAAAAAATTCTTCTATCTCTCATAGATTCAAAGATATCCATCAAAAACTGAAATCATCTATGTATTTTTTTTCAATTCTGCACTGTCTAAATTAGAAATTAGTTTTTGATAAATATCTCTGAATCTGGTGTAGATAGCGAAATATTTGTGGAGACCTTTTTTGTAGATCTCATTCCACTCTATAAAAAAGGTCCATATAAAAAATCCCCTATCTCCCTTAGATTCGAAGATATCTATCAAAAACTGAAATATGATTGATAAAATTGATTTATTTCGTGTATCAGGAGTCGAACTCGTGAAGAAGAAGACACTTCCCCATTTATTATACTTGGGTAAATGGAGCACTTTTATCATTAAAATATCTAGAGGTAAAATTCAAATATTCTACGAGGAATCACCGAGTCCTCTCTTCGAGTGGGAAGATAACGATCCAGGAAAATCATTTCTACCGATTTATTATTCCTACGCAAGTGAATTGGGAAAGACCATAGGAGTTTCTTTCGACTGTCTATCACGTGAGTAAAAATCCAACTCTCAGAAAAATGAAAATATTGAAGGTTCATTGATCAATTGTTTCAGGATGTCTTGTTGAAAATACTCAAACTGAGAGATTCACAAGGATAATTCCAATAAAAGCAAATACCCAGAGAATTGAATTGATGATTAGAGCTGAAGGAGTTGTTCTAGTTCCATTACTACTGTTTCCAGCCACTCCAGGGTAGTTATAACAATTAATAGAATTATTGATAATTATATGAAATTATTCTCCATCAGGTACTATGCATTGACCCTCGGTGAAATGAATCAATGGATATTCTTCATAAAAAATACTTATCCGAATGTACAGATCTATCACAAACAGCAGATTTTATCGTCCAATATATTTACCAAAGACACCTGGACAAATATAACAATAATGTAATTTCAATATTTCCAGTTTTTTTTAATGTAATAATTATAAAATTGATGAATTTTCTAAACAGATGGTACAACTCAACAATCAATGTACACTGGAATGGAACTCTGGCATTTAATTACGTACACATACATCCACTCTTATTCTATTTCTTCTCATTGGCAGTTGATAAAGGTGGATGGGCAACTTGGACAGTAAATTGCTTGCCTCCAGGTAATAATAGAAACACAAGCGTTACAACGGTATCTAATCCCCTCACAATTATAACGATACTAGGGTAAGCCATGAGTCGCCTGCACACCACGTGTGCACAACTTATAGTACATATAGTACCACTCATCAGAGTGGAGCTTGACATTGTACGGGGCCGGATATCTCACCGGGGACCGATCTTGACAAGCAAAGTGGTAGCTGAAGTTTTTTCAAACTTCTACTAAAATTAGAAAAGAGTCGCACGAGAGTTGCAGGTGCCAAATTGTGCTTGATAAGGAAGCAATGGAGAATGTTGCGACTTGCGTTCACGTCACGATTCCAACAGATACCACAATTGTGGCAAATTTGGTACCTATTGGGTGACTTGGACGTCTCATATTCTCCATTAAAAACACTACACAATTTGGTTGTCCTGAACTCGTCGCCTGAAGCAACTGTTACATTTTTATAATATTTGAGAGCATTGAGTATTCTTTTGTGTGGAGCACGACGAGAGCCACGAATGAATTTTGGCATTTCCGATGATCCTATGACAATTAATACTTCTTTATCCTTAAATTCCTTACTCTTCCCATAAACCATATCATTTGAAATCCTAGAACGCTCTTTGTCAGTACGAATTTCTTTTTCGCGCCTCAATTTACCCCATTTCTTACTCTCATAAAATGGTTGCTTGAGTTTCAAGCTCTCTAGTCGATACTGAGTAATTAATCGATAATGTCTTGGAGAATTCAATTTTAAATCCCAGGATTTTTCTTCCTCTGTATATTTGTCTTCAACTTCTTGATTGTCGTCTTCTTCTTCTTCCTCGTCGTCGTCGTTGTCGTGGTCTTTATCTTTTTCTCTGTTCTCGGTTTGCGGCTTTTCTCGCTCCTCTACCTCTCGTACCAAAATGTTGTATTTCTTGCAAAGTTCCTTATCAATTTCTCCAATGGGTTCTGTGAAACAATAAAAAAAAGAAAAAGAAATAATGATTAATTCATTTGCAATTATAATTAGCGAATATTAGAAAAATAAAGAAAAATACATGTATAAATACTTCTCAATATCTTTCGTTGTTTTTCACGAGAATCATAACCAACGTTGTGATGATATGATGCTGCTTTGTGAACTTTTCGAGTCTCCTTGTCTTGTTGTCTTTCAGCATTTGCCTCAATGTCCCTTCTAGTCATGTATGAGATTGGAGCATGGACACCGGGATCAACAACCCCATATTTATCGTATTCTGTTCGATAATGTATCATTTTTTCCCGATTCTGTGCTTGATCTTCTGTTGCCAGGGTCTCCCATGGTCTTCCATTGTCTCTCACCTTCCTTATACATGTCAATGACACTCCAACCCCATCAGTACACATGTAATAATTGAATCTTCTCGCCAATTTTTTCGGTAACTTGAACACGTCTGACCACAACCTCCTTTTGGCTTCATCAGTGCCAATATAATGGGTGGGATTATACTTGTAATTTTCTTGTCCTTTCACACGTTTCAGAAACTCCAAAATTGCGCTATTTGAGTAATGAGTATACTTCAAACCCGGCTTCATTATTGGAGTGACTACAAAATTCTCCATTTCTACTTGAAGATGGTGGAAAAATTCAATAAATTTCCACCATTTCGTAGAACTTTCTCTGAAATCAAGTTTGGAGTAGTCATTGTCCTTGAAAACTCCAATGTCTGTGGGCAGGACATTTTCCTCAAAAATTAGAAAAACAAGTTCAAATGCTTGATTGTTCTTTTGCTTGCGTGTTCGGAATTCTGGTGGGAGACGATTACGTAGATAATTATAAACTCTTTTCTTTCTGTGTATTACTATGTTATTTTTCTGATTTGTATTAAGCAATACACAATTTTGCTGAATTAATATTGATCTTCCCTTCAAATTAACATTGCAATCAAATCCATTATCTTTTGCCAATCTCTCCAAAAAAGTTTGTGTTTTTTGACCACCAAACACTCGCAGCAAATCTCGAGGATCTGGCTGTTTTTCAAGTTTGGCCAGATACTCAAACATTTCTTTCCCTTCATGACGTACAGCAAACTCACGGAGAAATGTTGCTTTACACAACTCATTGGATATTAATTTCACATCTTCGACAAATGCATCTCGAATCTCTGAACTGCGACAGATACTTGTTAGTCCCTTCTTAACAGTGTAAATCTCTTCGCGATATTTTTGTTTCCCCATGGCTGAGCGCCTTGCCAAGTGTCGAAAGAATAATTTTCAATGAATGGCCAGTGATGATTGTGGGGGAGATTCTTCATTTTTTCTTGATGAATTATTAATCAGCCCCATTGGTGTCCGGTGATATTGAGAAGATATTGAGAAGAAGATGAAGACGACGGAGGATATTTCTAGAAAGAGAACAAAAAAAAAATGTTAATGATAAAATGAAAATGTGCGAGGAATATCACATGCCACGAATTTTGTACAATCTGTGATATTTTCCTCATTTTCAGACTTAGCAAAAAAAAAAAAAAAGAAAAAGAAAAAATATAAAATTTGGGATTAGATATTTATTATTTTATTTGAATGAAAATAGAGTGCAACGTACCAGTTATTCTGTAGGGAAAATAGCGTCCAGGGAGCACGTGATTCACGATTTCACTTTAATAATTGTTGATCACATAAAATTATTCACACTAACATCTTCAGTATTTATATGTGAAGTTGGCTGCGATTATCTTGTTACCGATAAATCCAATTCAAGATTCATTTGGAAAATAAATAAATCACGTAAAAAATGACAAACGAAAAAGATAATTGTCAATTCATTATCAACAATATTCCTAGTAATTATTCCAATCACTACAAAAGTTTGAATCAATATAAATCGACATTTTAATTTCGTAGTGTAAAGTCAGTAGATAAAATAGATTTCCTCCAGTTTTAAATGGACAACACGATCAGAAACGGTTAATTGCTAATAATTGGGGATATTCGGTTGAATAAAGGGTTGACTCAAGCAATTTTTGCAATGCCAGTTTGGAAAAGATTAGGGATGTCAATTTTTAACTTCCCGATCCTAGAGGGAAGTTATTGTAATGGGTCCGAAAATCGAAAATGGAAATTTCACCTGATCTCCACGTTTTATGACCCCTAGAAACATTTCATGACATTTTGGGAGAGATGTTTGTCTGTCTGTGTGTGTGTGTGTGTGTGTGTGTGTGCGCGCGCGCGTGTGTGTGTGTGTGTGTGTGTGTGTGTGTGTGTGTGTGTGTGTGTGTGTGTGTGTGCGTGTGTGTGTGTGTGTGTTTAAACAAAATTTTGGCTCGCGTTTTCTCTTAAACTAATGGTCTGATTTGAGTTTTTTTTTTTTCAATCGATGTGTTTTTATGTAGCTTAGACCTGATTAAATTATGAACATGATCGTCTCAGCGGTTTTTGAGTTATTTCAGTAAAACTTGTGAAAAAATCGTAAAAAATGACGTTTTTTTACGAAATCGACGATTTCTGCGCGAAAAACATTGGAATTCAAGTGTTTTTTATTGCAATCGATGCGTCTTTGAGTAACTCAAAATTGAGTGGAATTTGGAAAAAATTGTCTCAGCGGTTATTGAGTTATTTATAAAATGCAATCTTTTGAATGTCAACAAATTATCAATTTTTTATAATTGATCTACAAATATAAAATTTTTTTTGTTCGATCGATTCAATCACATAATCCCCCCCCCCCCTCCTCTTCGCCATCGACCCAATCGGTCAAATATAGCAATTTTTCAAAAATCATCACATTATTTTTTTTCCTAATTTGAAATTTCGTGAATTCTAAATATTGAAAACATTGGAAATTACAGAAATTGAGTTTTGCAAATGAATGTTTTTCTTCTCTTTCATGATTCTGATTGGGTATTAGGCAAAATTATTTCAGCAGTTGTTTATTTACTTGCATGAATTTCTCAGATTTTATGGTTTTTCACGTTGAATCTATACTGAAGAGAGTATTGGTCGGGAAGTTATCGGTTCGACCCGCAAAGGGTCACACCATCACTACTCGTTATTTTTGGTTTTCAATTATTTTTTATTTTTATTTTATGAACGGAAAGACAACGACATTTAAACACCTGTCGGCCGCCGCGGTCAATGCCGTTTTCCATATCCATCCTACAATAAAAAAGACAGCACTATCATGGCGTTCTCCTGGGGTGGGATCTCTAGGGCATTTTGGTGTGATTAATCTTTTTGCCTGAAGGGGGCTAATCGTGACGGAAATCAAGTAAATAAAGTATTTCCCCTACACTTTCGTATTTAACGTTGCGTGTATTTTTAAAAGTGACAGTTCATCAGAGGACAGAGCATATATTTATTAATATCAAGTTGATCAAATCAATTTAAAAAAAACAATGAATGTTGTGGGAGTGTTTGGACTTGCAGCTATTTTAGCAGACGAGGAAAACGAAGACGAAGAAAGAATCATCAGAATTGCAGACTTGAGGCGACATAAAAGGGATGAATTTTAATAACCATATTTTTTTCAGATTTTGAGTACCCTAAGATTCTATGGAACTGGATCCTTTCAAGAGAGCATCGGTGACTTTTCATATACCTGTTGTTCACAGAGTATCATGAGTAAAATAATGAACAACGTCACTCTTGCAATTCTAATATTGCAAAACGATTGGGTGAAATTTCCTGTTAATCCTCAAGGATTACAGCGAATATCTGAAGCGTAAGAATTTATCCTGTTTCTTCAACATTAATTTATACATAGATATTACAATCAAGACTGGAACTATAGGTTTGAAGGACACATTGGAATTGCGGAGTAATTGGTGCGATTGATTGCACTCACATTACAATGAGAAGGCCTCATGTAGAAAAATGAAATTATCTTAATTATAATCGATACTATTTTCCATCAACGCGTAAGTCACTTGTGACGACAAACTTCGAATAACATCAATTGACACATATCCCGGCACCACACGCAATTCTACAATTTGGAGAAATTCGTAAGTGAAACAGAGAATCGATAGGTTCATTGAAGAAGGCCAAGTGCAATACAATTTGATTGGTAAATCATTTATTTATTTTTTCTCATAATCATGTGATAATCTATTGTGTCTAGAAATCTTTGAGTGGTATTATTCCCCCAGTTGTGGAGTGATTCCAAGTTCCCCATCTTAATATTCTTCGTGATTAGTGTGGATTGAAAACATAATATTACAGATGATTCTAGATATCCACTGCAATCATCACTTCTCACCCCAATTGCAAATGCTGAAGCAAACTGTCCCGAAGAGGCCTATGATGAATGTTTTACGCATATACTCGATCGATGAAAATCCAAATGTGTTCGAAATCATAGAACACTCTTCTATCAACCAAGCAAAGCTGTTATGTTTTTTAAAGTATGTGCTATTCTTCACAAAATATTCATCTACTACAGGTATGCAGATATGAGAGAATAAAATGAGCAATGCACTTACAATTTTATTTGATCTTATAGCGGACATGATGAGAATGGAGGTAAAAATGGTGAAATTAATGTTAATCAGGAGCATCAAGTCATCTTATGAGGATGGTGTTAACGACAGACATGAGGCCAGCAAAAACGTGGAAATATTGTACAGCAATATTTTGCTCCCAATTAATTCCCAATATGTAAAAAAATGTCTTATAAAATGTTTTTGAATAGAATAAAAATTGCTGTACCATAATACATTGTAATCTTCATACTCCTCATCCTCGGTCTGGACAGTGTTTCCATTCTCATGCAATAAATGAACATTATCTATTCTCGAGCAATTTCCAGTATCTTTGTGACTGTATTTTTCACAGGAATTGCTGGCCTATTTTGCTGCCCTCACTCTGATATCCGAATTGGTAAAGGAAAGGTTGAAAAAAAGAAATTGCACATTTTTTCCAGTGAGGCAAAACCCAACTACACCAATGTTTAATTCCAACTCACCGTTTTATCCTTTGAAAGCTTGAATTCCTTTCATAAGTCGTCTGAGATGAAAAAAGCGTAAAAACATGTAGAGTTTGAAATTTATCGGTCCATTAGTATTAAATAATTGAAAATTCTAGAATCTCTAAGCTCAGGCACTTTCTGCCAATAATCCTAAATCCCTCGTCTTCGAAAGAGTGCGAGTTATTTATGGCGAGGTGTCTGAGATAAAACGAGACATTTTAGCAATGCAATGTGTGTAAAGCTCGTATTGTATCATTGTATCATTTTGAGAGAATGGAAATGCTCCGAATTTTCAATATTACTAGATAGGTACGCGCGCTTCGCGCGCGTATGGTTTGCAGGCTTCGATTTTGAAGCTTATGCTAAGG
The DNA here is from genome assembly GCA_035578325.1 of Coelinius sp. EB29. Classification (NCBI taxonomy): domain Eukaryota; kingdom Metazoa; phylum Arthropoda; class Insecta; order Hymenoptera; family Braconidae; genus Coelinius; species Coelinius sp. EB29. Next base: position 1,570,868 of record JAOZGT010000021.1, on the reverse strand, counting down.
GTATATGTAAGATATTTAACTTTTCCAACATTTATTGTTTTTTTTTTTTAACATACATTGCCTAATTCTGTTATTTTTTGAAAAGTTTCACTTTTGCCGTAGACTTCTACGCTATCACTTTTATGATATGGAGAAAGGCTCCAACCAACGCCTTTTTCAGTGAAGTACTACTACCTTTGATTCTTTATTTATATATCTACATTATTTTTATTCAATATGAATATAAATAAATAAAAAATCGAATTATCTACTTCCCCTTAAATGATGAGGAGTTGCAATTAGTTATTATTCTCTGTTTATTCGTATAAAAAGGAATTTAATGTATTGAATATCATTTGAATTTCATAACAAAAGATTTTTAGATAAAATAAAATATAGGAATATACAATATATATATATATAATGTTTAATATATAATATAGTATAATATAGTAAGTATCGGAGACATTTGATGGTCCAAGTGAGAAATGCTTATAAAAATTTGGAACAGCTGACTCTTCAGTTTCAAAGGTCATATGAGGACGATGACAAAGCTATCAGTACATTTCGAAAATACTCAAAGAACTCAGTCTTACATCCAATGATGTCAGCAATGTCATTTTTCTGGTGAGTGAGGTTTTCTCAATTTGTAATGTAGATAATTTTCTTCTTTAGTTAACAATCATGATTACTGTGATCTTAGTAACTTTTGATAACAATAGTCTATTTGTATCGACAGGACATATATGGCTCAATTCCCTCAATTACAGGTGCTAACTCTGGGAGTTGATTCCTCTATAAAAAAATTAGTGAAACGTTTTCTGTCACCGATCTATTTTGCCAAGTCATATCATGTTCATGAAATACCAATACTTATCCTTATCGTATTTTAGTTTAGTTAAGCTTATGATAGGAATTTAATTGAATCTAATTAAATTTTATATATATATAAATATATATTATATATTATATATATATAATATATACCATACTATATATATCTTATATGTTATATTATATATTATATATTATACATTATACATTATATATATTATATATATATATATATATATATATATATATATTGTATATTCCTATATTTTATTTTATCTAAAAATCTTTTGTTATGAAATTCAAATGATATTCAATACATTAAATTCCTTTTTATACGAATAAACAGAGAATAATAACTAATTGCAACTCCTCATCATTTAAGGGGAAGTAGATAATTCGATTTTTTATTTATTTATATTCATATTGAATAAAAATAATGTAGATATATAAATAAAGAATCAAAGGTAGTAGTACTTCACTGAAAAAGGCGTTGGTTGGAGCCTTTCTCCATATCATAAAAGTGATAGCGTAGAAGTCTACGGCAAAAGTGAAACTTTTCAAAAAATAACAGAATTAGGCAATGTATGTTAAAAAAAAAACAATATATGTTGGAAAAGTTAAATATCTTACATATACCCTTAGCATAAGCTTCAAAATCGAAGCCTGCAAACCATACGCGCGCGAAGCGCGCGTACCTATCTAGTCAATTATAAATGATTGAAAACGTGTGTCATGTTTGGAATTTATTAAATAAATTAATTTGATAAAGGGATTTTATTTTTCAATAAGTCGGACTTATTCGTTGTCCACCGGATGTTAATTGCTGTCGAAGCAGCTTGATTTACCTGGCAAGAATGTCATAGTTGCCCTTGAAAAACGCTAAAACCGCGCAGTCGACAAGAAAATGCATGACATTCTCGCTCGCAAAGTTCTTTTCTTCAAAATTTTACTTCAGTCTCGTCTTAGATGCCAACTCGGGCACATCAAGTAGTCGAACTCCTTGGGTTATCACGCGTTCGAAACTTCGGAATCAGTTATCAGCCTGCCCGACGTACAAATGATAAAACAACCCAAGTAAAAGTCCAAAATCGAAAACAATTACGCCAACCTTCGTAGTTTTGACTTTGGCACAACCGGTCGATGAGATGCGAATTTCTCATTACGTGTTGTGAAATCAAAGAGTGCAAGGACACATTAATTAAATTCTAAACCAAACCATAGACTCATAAGTTATATAAAATTATAGTGAAATAAGTGAATCAACTTTATAATACCCCAACAACAATTCAAAAACTCTGTCGTCAAATCATAGAATTTCCTGTGAAACTACTTTGGATTATTCCACATATTGGTCTGTATAAAATTGAAGAAAGAACTGTTTATTTTGGCCTATCAAATCATAACCGATAAATCAATTATTTTCACTTCGTTCGAATTCTCTCTCTCATTTGGTTTCTTTTTCATGTTATCGAGAATCTTTTAGTATTAGCAATAAACTGGACATTGACGTTATTCAAATTTCCTTTCTTCTTATTTGGTTCCCCGATTTCTTTATTATTATTATTATTATTATCAAATACTCAAATTGGCCTCATCGAAGCCTGAATGATCAATGCAGATGCGCCTAGCGCTTCAAAGGGTAAGAATCTGCTAAACAAAAATATTATTTTAATCTGATAACCGGAGAATTAATTGTGACTTATTTAATATTTAATTAAATTAGACATAAAGATTTTCCTGTTACCACACGTGGAATAATCTTGAAATGATGATGAGATCGCTAATTCCATAAAAACAAACGATTTAACTACTTTTCTCTGCAACGATCTCGTCTCTAGCCTCCAAAAGAGAAAAAATCTCCAACAAACAATCATCTGGTAATTCATTAAATTGCATTGTCAAGTTCACAATTGGTCATTGACTGAAATTATCCTCGGAATTGCTCGGAATCAATTATTGCTTCACCATCTCTATTTTTTTTCTGTTGATATGATTATTTATGTATTTGAATGTAATAAGGATAGTATTCTTCCAGAGAGGAAACTCAAATAAATTTCCGTCATTAGTAGCCCTCTTCTGGTGAAAGTTTTAAGTACAGCAAAAATGCCCTCGAGATCCCACCCCTGAACAGCTGACATGGGCATAGAGATGCAAAATGACCGTCATTTTTTGGTTCGCGTCATATGACCAAAAAATGACGGTCTTATGACGGTCATGTGACGTCGCAAATTTTCTAAAGACAAATGGCGGTCACAAAAAATTTGTGACGGTCACGAAAATCCTAAATTCAAATAATGAATTTGTCCACAATAAAATCATCTATATAGATGCAAAATGTCGGTCATGAATATTTTCTAATTTGTGACGGTCATATAATTGATGTATGTCATGTTATTAATTTAAATTGATATTTCAGTTTGAATTTTCATGATCCAAAGAATTTAATTATTCTCGTGCAACTACCTACACTTCTCATTTTTTTTATTAAATCATGAAATAGTTTCTTACGGATTATTTTTAAACTTACATATCAGAGGATAATTAAAGTTTTAATTTTCGAACCAGAGTAGTTAAACTGCAGGTTATTCACAATAACCTGATCACCTGATGAGAATCGAACCTCAATTTTGAAGCTATCGGTGTTGAGCCGGATTATTATCTGGTAAAATTCTTGGAAATGATAGAAGAATTTAGATTAGAATATTTAAGAGATTGAATGAAATCAATGGTTTACGAAAAAAAAATTTGGGGTGGTTGAAAAAAACATGTTTCAACTATATAGTTGCAAAATGACCGTCACCATTTTTTTGCCAATTGAGACGGTCATGGGAAAAGGAAATTGTGACCGGGTCACTGGTTATGGGGACCTCGTCATGTGACCGTCAATGACGGTCATGTGACGCGTCATATGACGGTCACATGATGCCTTCGCATCTCTACGATGGGCACTTCTCATGGGCAATTTCAGGCGAATTCTCACGAACATTCTCATGTGAATCGACATGCACACGCGGCCGCTTGCGGCCGCGGACAATGTAGTCCATATTATAAAAGGAGATGTTACGGTAAAATCGAATCGAAGTCGAAAATATCGAAAAAATCTCGAAAGTCGAATGGTAAATAATATCGATATTGATGATGACGTACATCCGGTAAACAAATGAAGGCCCAGGCGCGCGAAGCGCGCACTAACCTCAGAAAACACATGCTAGTAGTATTATAAAAGGAGATGTTACGGTAAAATTGTATCGAAGTCGAAATTATCGAAAATATCTCGAAAGTCGAATGGAGAATAATATCGATATTGATGATGACGTACATCCGGTAAATAAATGAAGGCGCAGGCGCGCGAAGCGCGCACTAACCTCAGAAAACATATTATGCTAGTCCACTATAAGGGGTAATATTTGGGGTTACGTAAAAATATGAATGTAGAAAAAATAAAATAGAAGTAAAATGAAATAATAATATCGTCGTCGTAGAGTGAAAGGGGCGTATGTATCAAAAACTCCCTTTTTAAAGTGAAAGGGGCGTATGTCCAAAATCAATGTTTTTCGGCTTTTCATAGAATTTCTAATCGAAAATCCGTAAAAAAAAAAGTTTTAACAAACAGGCGTAACGACCAGTTTGTAATAAGAAAGGAGCGTATCTCCGCACTTACGCCCTTTTCATTTTTTTCAAAAATTTTCACTTACGCCCCTTTCACATTATGTTTATGCTCATCATAAAATGAAAGGGACGTATCTCCACACTTACGCCCCTTTAAGTAAAGAAAAATAACACTTACGCCCCTTTCATTTTTTTCAAAAAATAACACTTACGCCCCTTTCACATTACATGTAATGCTTATCATAGGATGAAAGGGGCGTATGTGCTGGAGATACGTCCCTTTGTGATTAACTTTGTGGAATTACGCCCATTTGTTACTACAAAAATTAATCAACTCAAATTATTCCTAAGAGGTAGTACATCCAAATCCGAGGATTAAAAAAACATACGCCCCTTTGTTATTACAAAAAAAAATTAATGAATTTTGGCACTTACGCCCCTTTCACTCTACGGCGACGAATATGAAATTTGGAATGAAAATTAATTGGAAACAAGAACCGTCATTAAACGGGATCAACCTTTCTTTTTTTTTTTTAAACTCAAAAAAGACATGCTCATATAATCGAACATAGCAGATACTATGGAGAGAATCGATTCGATTAATCGAAGCGCTGACTGACATGGGGGCATTTTTATGGGAAGTTTCATGAAAAAACGGCATCAACAGTGCGGCCGCTTGCGGCCGCGCCATAATGTTACTAGTCATGAAAATGCCCCATGTCAGCGCTTCGATTAATCGAATCGGTTTTCTCCATAGCATCCGCCATGTTCGATTATATGAACATGTCTTTTTTAGTTAAGGATTTAGTTAAGGGCAATTTTCTCATTACGTATCATCATTATTTATCTATCACTTACCCTCATCTCTTAAAAAATCCTCAAACTATGTAATTTTATTAGTTGAGTTGTATATTCTAAAAATTCGATTTTTTAGATCTCGTTTAAATCGATTTATCTCGATAATGAGTCGTTCTATCATAAAATGTCAAAAGATGTTTTTTGTAGCTGACAAAATTTCCTACAAAAAAGGTTTTCTGACATTTTTGTCTAGGATCACTCGTTAATAAGATAATTCCATATTTATTGTAGTGTGAAAAATCTTGTTGATTGAACTATTTAAAAAAAAAAAAATCCTCAAGATATTGATGGAGATCCCGTGGATGGTGGCTGGTCCGAATGGAGCCCGTGGGCGTGCAGTGCAAGCTGCAATGGTGGTGTTGGTACCAGGAAACGACACTGCAATAATCCACAGCCAAACGTTAAAGGCGAGCCATGTATGGGACCAAGTGTAATGGCAGGAAGATGTAACACCATATTATGTGGTGATATAACGGAGGATACGGGTAATTTGATAAAACGAAGAATAAGAAGAAATCATACATCGATGATCATCAAAGAGGGAAAGAGTGTTATTATTCAAGGAGATATTGATGTGATTGATATTATTAGCAGAGAGTCACCGGATTCTGATATCAATTGGTCTCATAATGGTGTATTTCTCAATCCGGATGAAGAAAGAGTTCAATTGATTGATCATGATATAGGTAATAGATTTTCAGAAATGGAAATGGTGGAACTAAATTTTTTACTCAAGAAAAATCGATTTATCTAGATAAATATCGATTCATTTAGATAAATATAGTTTCATATAGATACATATCGATTCATCTAGATAAATGTCGATTCACCTAGATAAATATCGATTTGTCTAGATGATGATCGATTTATCCAGATAACGAGTCATTTTAAGATTAAAAAAAATAAAGGAACCCTGTTCTCACCTAAAAATTAGTTTCCCACTGAAACCATCATCATTAAGAGGCCGCGGGATTAAAAAAAAACTCCTGAAATGCGGGGAAAACTTTGCTCCACGAATTCTTCGCCAAGAAAGCATGGAAAATTATGAAATATACTTTAAAAAATTCGTTATTTTTTTACTCACCGGGTGAAACGAGATGAGGATGCCCGAAAGAGAATAAATAATTTTTTTTAATGTTTAAACATACGAGGTGGTTGACAGATCCTCGGGCCGCCATCTTGGAGTGAAGGGAAGGGGTATCCAAGTAAGATGGCGGCAGGAGGATCTGTCAACCACCTCGAATGTTTAAACATTAAAAAAAATTATTTATTCTCTTCCGGGCATCCTCATCTCGTTTCACCCGGTGAGTAAAAAAATAACGAATTTTTTAAAGTATATTTCATAATTTTCCATGCTTTCTTGGCGAAGAATTCGTGGAGCAAAGTTTTCCCCGCATTTCAGGAGTTTTTTTTTACTCCCGCGGCCTCTTAAGATAAATCGATTTTTATCCTTCCTTTAAGAAAATCAATATTCCATCATTCTCGACCACTTAGCAAACAAAACATCCAGGAAACATGCAAGTTCATTAATTTAGGCTATATCTATTTATTTTCTTGAAAGTGATAAAACGGAGTGAGGTGAATGACTCAGGTGTTTACACCATCACACTCCATCGAATTGATGGTACACACATGATTTTAAAACTAGTGAGTCTAGCTGTACTTCCGGTTAAGACAATCATGACAATAAGGGAAACATTGCCAATGACAGTGATTTGTCATTCTGTCATTCTTGGATATCTTTACAATGATTTAAAAGTATCCTGGAGTATAAATAACATAATTTGGAAGGATTATGGTACCACTCAGCCACTTTCTGTCAATGTTGATTTAATACCTGCGTTGAATAGAAGTCACAGGGGCTTGTGGAGGTGTGTCGTTAGGCAGGATGATTTGGGATTTAATTGGACGACTAATTACATTTTTGTTAATGTCATTGGGCCACCTAATTGGAAGACACATCTCATGGAAGATAGAATTACTAGACCCATTTTTGGGTGGATGCCTAATGAGTTTTTTGTTGCTGCTAGTGCACTTGTTATTTTTTTGGTCATCACATTGTGTATTATTGGGGGTTTCATCGTGTATGTGAGGTCAGTGATGATTTTTAAGATGATTTTTCTATGATTATTTTTAATTTAAAAAAATCAATTGCAACAAATTTTCTTAATTTGATAATTATTTTTTAATGAAGTTTTTCAGATTCCGTAAAGGATTTCATAAGTCTCTCTTCATTTCTCAGATTTCGGAAGAGTCTGGAAGGTGCAATGTCCCCTTATCCAATTAAACCACAGAGACAAGAAAATCGAAAAGATGATAGAATTAAAATCACGAATGTTTCGACTCGCAAGAAAGTTTTTGATCAATTCCAAAAGTTGTCGTCAAATAAGAAGAAGAAAATACCTGAGGAGAGTGAAAAATTATTATCATCGTCCCCAGAAGAATGAAAAAATCCTCCTGAACATGCGGAAACATTTAGGTCGTATATTTTTTATTAAATTAATTTTCTCAATCACATTAAATACTAAACTATCTCGATAATAGGTCATTTTAGAGAAAAATATGAAAAAACCTTTTTTGTACGAAATTTTCTCAATTACAAAAAAGGTCTTTTGATATTTATCTCTCAAATCACTCATTATCGAGATAAAACGATATTTATTGAGCCCCAAAGAAACATCAATTCAACATTGAAAATATCTGAAAATTTGATTTTTCACGTTTCACTAAATATCAAATTATCTCAATAACGAGTGATTTTAGAGAAAAATATCAAAATACTTTTTTTGTAGCTGATAAAATTCTCTACAAAAAAGGTTTCCACATATTTTCCCCTAAAATCGCTCATTATCGAGATAAATCGATATCAAGATAGATCTAAAAAATCAGAAAATTTCTCCATCAAAACAGAAGTGACTATTAAACCTCGGAAAATATGTAATGGAAAATATTGAAGACAGAAATTGAAATTCTCACCGAGGATTTTACGAAGAGAACGAAGAAGAGAAGTGCAATGTGGTATCGTTGGGTTGGAAGTAAGGTTGGCAGGCGATCGTTTTTCTTCCTTAAAAAATAAAGAATAACAGCCAAAAGGAGAAGCCGAAGAAGAAGAAGAAGACGAGAGGAATAAAACGCGTTTAAGACAGGTTTTAAACACGTCAAAGAGAGAGAGAATGAGCCTCGACAGGTGCCTCTGAGTCGCCCACGTGGGTACGAGGGATGAAAAATAAAGGAGAATACTTGCTAAAGAACAGCTTCCTTGTGGTATTAAATTGGGTGGGGGGGGGAATATGTGTGGGTTTCGTTGGGAGGTGGAGCCTCGATGAAGTGCAGGAGGGGCAGCTACCCATTCGGTAGCAAATGCTTGCTTGCTATAAAATCGTCGCAAGGTCAAGATCAGTCGGTTAATCCTATACCCAGTCAGCCAAGGGCCTTGCATCTTGCACCATCGGCTCCAGGGATTGATTTATTTTATTATTATTATTTCATTGATAATTATTCATATTCATTGTTTATTTTTCATTTTAATTATAATTATATTCATGATAATTTCAAATAATAATTGTTAAAATTGAAAAATTGTGAAAGAATTTGGTAAAAATAAATAATAATCCAGAGGTGGTGAAATCAATGGTGATTGAGACGTGTATGTTATTTGGAGGATGGAGACTTGTGTACTTATACCAAAGGAATTCTCATTGGCTCTTGCCAGTGATTGCAAGAGGGAAATGGGAATTTTTAAAAATGATACGAATATTGGAGCTGATTTGAGGATTTCTGTATGGTCGAATGTATCTATACCCAGTGGAACACTTATTTATCCGTTTCAAGGATCTATCAGATTTGATAAAATTGATCTATACTCACTACTTGATGATAATGATGTGAGTATTGATTTGTTATATTTATTTTTGCATTATCTCAGTAATGAGTGGTTTTAGGAGAAAATGTGAAGAGTCATTTTTTGTGGAGAATTTAATTGGCTAGAAAAAAGGTTTTATGACATTTTTCCCTAAAATCACTCGTTCTCGAGATAAATTGATTTTTATGAAAGATTGTGAATTTTTAAAATAAATGTTCAATCAAAAGTTTTTAATTCTAGATAAGACGAGAGTATGGCTGTTACGACGAAGTATCATTCTCGAATTATAATTTAAATCATCGCAAATGTAATTGGATAAGATTTTTGAGAATAGTACAGGGGTACAGTGATTGTGTTAATCTCATTGGTACCAAAGTCAAAGGTAATTGAATGTTAATTATTCAATTGATGTTTTTGATGAATATCTTTGAATCTAATAGAGATATCAAAATTTTTGATAAGTCTTTTTTTGTTCCCCTTGATTTTCTCCACAAAAAAGGTCTTTACTAAAATTCCCCTACATCTCATAGATTTCGAGATATCTCCCAAAAACTAAATGAAATGTCAAAACAAAATTTGAGACAACTTGATTCCAGTTTTTCGAGAATATCTCCGAATCTTATAGAGATACAGAAATTTTTATAAGGATCTTTTTTGTAGTACAAAATGAGATCTACAAAAAAGGTCTTTTTCAATTTTTCTTTGTTTCCCTTAGTTTCCAAGATTATTCTCAAAAAACTGATTGAATCAACTAATCTCAATCAACAAATATTGAAAATACCTCTTTGTACATTAGGTGAGCCAATATTCGAGGTAATCAAGGATGTCCAACCAGACTCTGAACTCGTCGCTTGGTTTCTCCCCGCATCCCACGAGGATCTCGTCTTTATATCGCGTGACGTCTGTTCGCGTTCAGCAATCTACAGGTGCACCATTGACTCAATTCTCGCTGGTGAGTTATTTATTTCTTCTTCATTCATATGCTAATATCATCACTGTGCAGTTGACTCTCTCCTATCCCTCATTATCGACTAATTTATTGATCACAATGATGAAAAAAAATATTTTTTATTCCATTTTTCAATTTAAAAAATTTTTGAATCGCAATTTCTTGCAATAAAAATCAATTTTCTATCCATTGGATTTCACTGGGGGCCCATCTGTGTATTCAACCCATCCATTGTACTGTCTTTTAAATTCTTCCTTCGTCCATAGTTTCTCCACAATTTGAATCACAAGCGGCAAGGTCTTGTAATCTGTAAGGCCCTTTGAAAAAATAAAAATAAAAAAATTCCCTTTGAACGGTCTCGTATTTGCATTTCAGATTTGTAGGCAGTTTTACCTTTTTATCCCTGTTCTTCTTCGTCTTGTTATTTTTTTTTTGTTTTATACTCTCGTTGTGACTGGATTGCACGATTGCCGGCATATGCCAAAGGATTTCACCGGCAAAGAATAAACCTATCGAATACAATTCTTATCGGAGCGGCCCTTATAAGCCAATGAGTGGAGTCAAGTCGAGTGAATGAGAGGAAATTTAAGATTGATCAATTGATTCGATGAATTCCTGTCCATTTATCTCGTGAACTAGTGATTTTAGGGAAAAATATTATAAGACCTTTTTTGTAGATAATTAAATTTTCTATAAAAAATGTCTTTTGACATTTTTCTCTGAAATTAGTAGATAGAGAGATAATTCGATATTTCAATGAAATTTTTTGTTTTTCATATTAGAATCACCATTGGACCTATCGAAAACCCTCTTATCACATCAATCCACCTCATTATCAACAAATTACTACGATGTTGATGAGTATGAGTCAACATCCGAGGAATCATCATCCTCAACTCTATCTCTAGTCAATGATCATTTGGACTGCAGTATCTTAACGACAATAAAACGAAGTGAACGTGTACTACTTCCATGCGATGTCTGTGGCAAGTCATTCGATCGTCCGTCACTACTCAAACGTCATATGAGAACTCACACAGGTAATTAAGACTAAAAATAAACTCATTTTAATAATAAACTCATTAATATTTCGGATTTATCAACTCAATCAGTAAAAATCGAAATTTTCATATCGATAAAAATCGATTTATCTCGATAACGAGTGATGATAGACAAAAATGTCAAAAGACCTTTTTTATAGAAAATCAAATTTCCTACAAAAAATGTTTTTTTTTTACATTTTCTTCTAAAATCACTCATTACCGAGATAATTCCATATTTATCAAGATGTAAAAAATAGAATTCTAAAAACACTAAAAATTCTCACTTTTTCTAATTTTATCATTTTCCTCAAACACTTTAGGTGAAAAACCCCACGTTTGTATGGTCTGTAACAAGGGCTTCTCAACATCAAGTTCCCTAAATACCCATAAACGCATACACAGCGGTGAAAAGCCACATCAGTGTCTCGTGTGTGGTAAAAAATTCACAGCATCTTCCAATCTTTATTATCACCGTATGACGCACATAAAGGTAATTCCAACAATCCAATGAATCAAAATAAACCCCCATTATCATATAAATACTCCCTAAATCCCTAAAAACGTAAAAATTCCCAAATTTCAAAATTTACAAAAATCCAGATAATACAATTTACCCCATAAAAATTACTCACAAGCCCATAAATCGAACATGAACGTATTTCTCGATGATTTCATTAATTAAAAAATAAAAAAAAAAAATCCTCAACTCAATTTTGTATTTAATCAGAACGGAAACAGTTTCTCTAATCCTCTGTAGTATTGATATCTCGAGGTTTTGAGTAACGAGAAGAGGTGGGGGGGGGGGGGAGGGGGGGTATAGGCTGGCGTTGCCATCAGCTACTGTAATTGGCCCATTACTTGCTACCGCTTGGAATGCAATCCAATTAGAGAGACAGAGAAGCTGTATATGTATCCTCAGGCTTTTTCGATTCTCTTTTTTTTTTTTTTTTCTCTCATGCCTATACACGACTATAACATCGGGTTTAACGTTGTGCTCTTGCATCTGTGTTCAACCCATCCTGCCCCCCCCTCTCTTTTTCCGGTGGATGGAGCCTTCGGCTCTCTTCTCTCTCCTCATTCTGAAGATTTTTCTTATTTTTTTTTCTTCGAGTTTTTACCTTATTTTGTTGTTTTGTATGGGCTCTTTCATCCTCTCTTTGTCGACACCGGTTTACGTTTTGCTACTTGAAACGAGCTTTCGGTGTATACAAGGTACGAAGTCATTTTAACGCCTGATAAATTAAAACGAATTAACAGACTCGCGTTTAATCGATGACGTTTTTACAGCTCCAGGTTTTTTTTTAAGGGGAAAAGGAAGTATGTTGGGGTTCTTTTGGGGGGATTAATTGGTCTAGGGGTGGGAGGGGTATTTTGGGAATTTTTTGGAATTTTTTTGAGCTGTTTTGAGGGTTTTTAGGAGGATTGATAGTGAAAAAAGTGAGTTTTTTAGGGTTTTTAGAGAAGCTAGTACAGTTTTTTTATGGATATCTTTGAATCTAAGAGAGATAGGGGACTATTGGTAATGATTTTTTTTGTAGAGCGGAAAAAGATGTATAAAAAAGGTATCTATGAAAATTTTGATAGATCCTCTAGATTTGGAGGGATTCACTGAAAAAGGAGTTGTGGGTAATTGATTGATTGAATATGGAATTTTTAGGAAAAACCGCACAAGTGTTCCCAGTGCTCAAAATCATTTCCAACACCAGGTGATCTCAAGAGCCACATGTATGTACACAATGGACTTTGGCCATTTAGGTGTCACATCTGTAGTCGTGGATTTAGTAAACCTACTAATCTTAAGAATCACATGCTATTGCATCTTGGCAGATGTTCCAATAAAAAGTTTATCAAGTCTGATATGTGAGTGAAGAGAGCATAAATTAATAGAATTTATCAGTGAAAATGTAAAACGAAAAAATTAAATTATCCATTCATAAGTTTTTGTTGAATATCTCGGAATCTACGAGAGATATCAAAATCTTTGTGAAGACCTTTTTTGTAGATCTTGATTAGCTCTACAAAAAAGATCTTCATAAAAAATTCTCTAGGTCCCTTAGATTCAGAGACAATCACTAAAAATGATCTCAAATTAATTCCGATTGAGTTAAAATCCAGGATTTCAGATGATGATTAGTTTTTTGGAAATATCTCAGAATCTAATAGAGATAGCGAAATTTTTATAAAAACACTTTTTGTAGATCTCATTCTCCTCTACAAAAAAAATCCTTATAAAAAATTCACTAGCTCCCTTAGATTCAGAGATATTCAATACGCACTCTTAAATAATGATTCACTAATGATTTATGGTAATCCCCTAGAATTATGAATTCATGTGCCAGATAAAGAAGAAAAAATGGTTGTTTTAGATTTAATTACTCTTTAATGACTTATTATTCTCTCAGAATATTTAAAAGACGTGAACTATAATGAATCAATGGTTATCAACATCATTTTTTTTTTTTGATTACTCCAATTATCGAGTGTTTTCAGTTTTCACGATATTTTATGTTGTCCGTTATGATTTTAGGAGACATTGTGTATCATTAGTCAAATCCGAGAGAGTATCCCTAATCAAAAAACCCTTTGAAAAAATAAATACCCAACTTTTAATCATCGTTATTAATATCCCTATGAGAAATTGATAAAGCTTGTGCCCTTTGTCGATATTAGGGAGACTCTCAGGGGCATGTAGATCATTACAATAATCAAATAATGTAAAACATGATTGAAAATACAATATAATATTACTTAAATTTCTCTATCTATATATTTTTTTGAATTTAAGGGAGAAAGAACAGAAATCAGTTGTCAATTTCGATTTTTCGATTCTTAAATATTGATTTATCTCGTTAATGAGTGATCTGAGAGAAAATGTCAAAATACTTTTTTTGTAGAAAATTTTATTATCTACAAAAAATGTCTATTGACTTTTTTTCCTAAAATCACTCGCTCTCCAGATATTTGTTCACTCGTGATTGAATCGATTTATCTCAATAAGTAATTATCGAATTATCTCGGTAATGAGTGATTTTAGAAAAAAATATCAATAGACCTTTTTTGTAGATTTTAAAATTGTCAACAAATAATGTCTTTTCATATTTTCTCCTAGGACCCCTCATTTCCGAAATATTTCAATAATTAAAAAACTTTATTAAACTACAAGATTGAAAAGTGTGATATACGATAATATTCTGTAAATATATTTTTTCTATTAAACAGAACACAATTCGGAGATTGTTTAAATCAAAATTCATTTTTTGACTAGAATTTCTTTTTTTTTTTAAATTAGATCTCAAATTCAATTTTGAGTTGAAGATTGTTCTGTTCTGTTATCATTATCACCCGAAAAAAATACTGATAATAGATCAAATATCTCACAATTAGATAAATTTGATTGAGAGATGCTAGACATCAGATCCACCACTGCTCAATCCAGTTTTTAAATCAACAGGTACTTGTTTAGTGAAACAATCGTCAAGAAATTGTGCCATTGAGAGATATAAGTGGCCTGTTACACCAGCTAGACTGTGACTAACATCTGGATACACCTGTTGTCTAAATAATATTCCTTTTTTAGCTAGATGACGAGCCAGTGCCATTGACTGCTGAAATTGCACATTATTGTCAGCAGTTCCTTGGACCAAATAAAACATCTTGTGTCGTAAATACTCGATTTTGTTGTATACGTCGGACTCTAGGTATCCTTTATAATTTGAAGTGACGTTGGGCAAACCCATGTATCTCTCTGCATACGCAGAATCTGATAATCGATTTTTATTGATTTATATGATTTTAGGTAAAAAATTGTTAATTAAGAAGTTGTTTTTTGGGAATATCTCGGGATCTAAGAGAGATATTGAAATTTTGATAAGAACCTTTTTTCAAGGTCTCTCAATTCTCTACAAAAAAGGTCTTCACAACATTTTTTATATCTCTCCCAGATCTAGAGATATATCCAAAAAAAGATTGATATTAAATCAAGAAAATAGGATTTTCAACTTCTGAACAAGGTTTTGGTAGATATCTCTAGATATAGTGGAGATAGAGAAATTTTGATAGAGACCTTTTTTGTAGATCTCTTTTTTCTCTACAAAAAAGGTCTTTACAAAAATTTTCATATCTCTCTTAGATTCAGAGATATATTTAAAAAAATCTCGAAATAAAATTGAATCTACTATTTCAGTGTTTTATCACGATGTTTACCGTAAAGTTTCCAAGATACAATAGGTGCAACACTGATTCCACACTGAAAAACATCCTGATCAGGTTGTGCCAAGGCAAGGGCAGCAACAAAGCCTCCATAGCTCCATCCCCAAACCCCAACTTTTCTCTTATCAACGAAATGCAATGAATCCCTCAAGTACCTTAAAAACACATGA
Source organism: Coelinius sp. EB29 (assembly GCA_035578325.1). NCBI lineage: Eukaryota > Metazoa > Arthropoda > Insecta > Hymenoptera > Braconidae > Coelinius > Coelinius sp. EB29. The sequence continues at coordinate 1,555,355 of JAOZGT010000021.1, read as the reverse complement.
TTATCATAATTTCATCAATTTGACAGATACATTATAGACATATTAATTGAATTTTCATTACTCAGTGACTTCCAGTTGATCAGCAACTTCCACAGTTCCTAATCTGTAATAAACCTCATGAAGTAACTTGTATCCCTGTCCACCACTTCCCCTTCCATCAATCTGTGCAACAATAATATTTTTTCTACTTGCTAAATAAGTATTCCAGTCAATTCTAAACATCTCTGTGACAAGTTGAGTTCCTGGTCCTCCATACCTGATTTTACAAAATTATTTTGCAATAAATTCCATTTTTTGAGTTTAGTTTTTGGCCAATATCTCCGAATTTAAAGGAGATATCAAAATTTTTGAGAAAACCTTTTTTTTTAGTTCTTGAATTTCTCTAGAAAAAAGGTCCTCTTGAATATTTTCCATTAGATTAAGAGATATTCATCAAAAACTAAAGTCCAGTTGATATTGATAAATTTAAAAAATTTCTTACACTTGAACAACCATAGGATATTTCGTAATTTCATCCTCTCTCAATCCCGGTGGTAAATACAGTCTGACTTGGGCATTATATCCGCCACTTATTTGTACCGGAAATGTTTTAATTTGCGGAAGAGCAATTTTCGAGATTCTTTCCTAAAAAAAGGAAAAATACTTTTTCAATTTTTTTACTTTTTGTTTGTTGAAATTATTACTCACCCGAAGGGCTGTATTATTCTGCAAAATGATGAGAAAATTTGGCTGAGGTTTTCCAGTTTTGTAAAGAGAAACTGTGGGAATCCCCGGTCCCAAGCACTCCAGTACGAAATAATCGTATCCAGGTGAAAAACTGGCGCTGTAGTACTGACAAGTCTCTAAAACCCCTGAAAATTACAATTGACTTGTAACAATTATATGTTCAAATGCCATTCAACTCTTACACATTGCATTTTCACATTGAAACATTAATTGGAGTACATCATCAGTGAAACAGAATAAATTAATTTTTTACGTTTTGCTAAACATCGAATTATCTCGGTATTGAGTAATATTAGAGCGAAATGTTAAGAGACTTTTTTTATGGAAAATTTAATTTCCTACAAAAAATGTTTTATGATATTTTTCTCTAAAATTATTAGTTTCCGAGATAATTGCTTAATTAACAAAAAAAAATTTTTATCAATTTCGTATTTGATTAACTTTCGTTAATTTCTGATTTATCTCGTTAATGAGAGATCTGAGAGGAAAATATTAAGAGACCTTTTTTGTTAGAAATTTTCTCATCTAAAAAAAGGTCTTTTGACATTTTCCTCTAAAATCACTCGATACTGAAATAATTGAATAATTAAAAATATAATTTCCCTACTGATGTATCCCACCGATATATCAACATGAATAAATATTGATCGAGTATTATTAAATAATATTTTCATGCCCATTATCATCATGAAAACATTGAGCACATTGACCAATGTTTTTATCCTCCATTTATTTATTTTTCTCTGTCTTTTAACAGATCAATAATCTAGTTATTTATTTTTTATTCCATTTTTCAGAGTCACGCGACTGATTGACACTGATAAATACATTTTAAACAATAAGAAATGAAGAAGAATGAAAATAGAATAGAGTGATCATGCTAATGAAATATGAAGTTAATGATTTTTCTTTGTATTTTTATTTTATCCTCTATGCTGATTAATTTTATAAGCAAATACAATATTTAGAAAAAAATATTATAACAGTCATACACACCCACCTACACACATACACGCTGTGATACATGATAATAATTTTTGTCAATTTTAATTAAAATTTCCTCGCAAATTTTTTTTTTCTCCATCTGAACTAACAGTTAAGCTTTTGTGTTTTATTTTATTATACCGTATTCTACCTGAATAAATTGCAGATATCCACAGTTCCATCATTGTTCATCAGCACTCATTAATGCACACCCGTAGTTCCAACAATGCCAGCTGCCGAGAGATCTTTGCAATAATAATGACGTGTTCTGTTTTTTTTTCTTTTAATTAAATAATTTTGACTCGAGGAGATCCAAGTGTTTTCAAATAAATTCTGTGGCTTTCTCCATCGATAAATCCTTATTAATATTCATGAAAATTTACTTATTTAACCATTTTTCCATTAAAAAAACCCAAAAATGTAAATTTTTGATTAATTAATTGAAACCATAAATTCTAGTTTCCTTAATTATTCATTTATCTCAGTATCGAGTGATTTTAGGGGAAAATATCAAAAGACTTTTATTGTAGCTGATAAAATTCTCTACAAAAAATGTTTTATAACATTTTCTCCTAAAGTTACTCATTAACGAGATAATTAAATATTTAGATACCTATGAATGATCGACTTATTTCACTTGGATATCCACCAAAAAAAAAATAATTTTTTGGTACAATTAAACAACTATGAGCCTAATTTTTTTTAATTAATCGTGATTAATTAAACATATTCAAGATAATTGATTAAACTATAATTTCCTAAGTTTTTCTCGTTAATTCAGCACAAAAATTCCCAAATTTATGAATTATTGTGATTGATTAATATGTGATACGAATTTAATGAACTTATTTTTAATAGTGTATGTGTGTATGTGTGTTATAATAGAATATGAAGAGATAGGTGAGATAGAAAATTGTGCCTAATTGAGAAATCGATGTGATTAATTCATAATAATTGATAAACTCACGTGACTCTTTCTTCGATTTATCGGGTCTCTTCTTGTCTGGAGTACTATCAGTTGTCTTTTCCTCCTGGACAGCATCTTCTTGAGCCTCCAGTTGAGAATTCCAGTCACCAGAGTCTTTAACTGTTGAGTGGACTGGTGATTTGCTGGAATCATCCTCTGATGATGTCTCATTTTCCGGAATCACTGGAGCTGAACAAGTGATGCAGAAGGCTGGGTGGAGGGCTGAACCCACTTCGGGGAGGATTGAACTCACTCGGTAGAGGTGACGCTGACCCGGTTTTGATGGGGGTATTCCAATGAAATAGCTGAAGATGATATTCATGTTAATTTGAGTGGGACTTTTGTTTTTGTTGAATATCTCCGAATCCAGTCGAGATGGAAGAATTTTTATTGAGACCTTTTTTGTAGCTCTTATTTTCTTCTACAAAAAAGGTCCTTATAAAAATTCTTCTATCTCCATTAGATCCAGAGATAATCATCAAAATATTATTCAAAAGTTGAAATTGAAATTTTTGTATTCAGGGATTTAAAATTAATTTTTTTTTGGGAATATCTCGGGATCTGAGAGAGATATCAAAATTGATATAGAGACCTTTTTTGTAGAGGAAAAAAAGAACTATGAAAAAGTTTCTATAAAAAATTTGATATCTCCATTAGATCCAGAGATATTCAAGTTTAAAGAAGCAAAGACCCACATTGTATGATTAAATTGATCCCAAGCGAGTATTTTCGACACCTCCCAACGTCCATGTGTCAGTGGAACCACTTGTTTCTTGAGTACATTGGCCCAGACAATGTGTTTGAAGAATCCAGCTGATCCATCACGAACTGGAGCTATGGTGATGTAACTGGCACTGTTTGAGGAGAATAATGGTGGCTCTGATGGTGTGTCTACCCAACCGTGTGATTCACTCACTCGTTGGATCTCTTGACAGTGCCAGAGGGGACTTTTACATACTGTTATCACTGACAAATTCTGGATACGTGTCAGCCAAGTTATACAGACTTCAGTTTGAGATATCCATGAGGCTGTTGTGAAGTAGTGCTCTCTGGAAATTTTTACAAAATGTTTTTGGTCAATATCTCGGAATCCAGAGGAGATATCAAAATTTTTGTCAATACCTTTTTTATAGAAAAAATGAAGAGCTGTAAAAAAAGTGCTTATAAAAAATATTCTATATCCATTAGATTCGGAGATATCATCAAAAAAAGACGTCGAGGTCAAAAGTTAAAATTTTGCAATTAGTAAGTTTCACTTTGAGATCATTCCTTGATGATATCTTTGAATTGGTGAAAGATAGAGAATTTTTATAAAAACCTTTTTTGTAGCTCGTAATTTTTTTATATAAAAAAGGTCATTATAAAAATATTGATATCTCTATCAGATGCCGAGATATTTTCAAAAAACTTTGAAAGAAATTTACAAATTTAGATTTTTGGTTTTTATTATCACTTACGTATTCTCGATAACAGGTGGAGGCTTAACAACCTTGGTATTGACGTTCTTGGGATCTGCCAAGTCAGCTATGAAAAGTTTAACAATAGGATTTGCTGTGCCTGGTTTTGGATACCTCAGAGACCAAACTTCAGGATAAAGTGATTTACTTTCCTCTCCGAACCACGACATGTGCATTTGCTCAACGAGAGAGTCATTAAATGATGCATAAAGCATCATGTGACCGTCCTTGGACATCCAAATAGCCTGGGAGCTCTTCAGAATTTCCTCTGAAAGAGCACAATGGAACCTCTGGTATAAGTGTTTTAATTGTGAGATAAATCCATTTTTTCATCTTTATACATATCGAATTATCTCGATAACGAGTGATTTTAGAGAGAAATATCAAAAACCGTTTGTGTAGAAAATTAAATTCTCTACAAAAAAGCTTCTATAACATTTTTCTCTAAAATCACTTATTACTGAGATAATCACAGATTTAACAGGAAATACTGTTTTAAATAATTAATTTTTATCAATTAATATTTGAAAATCTCCCGAACCTTCGTAAAGCCAGTCAGGAAATCCATTTGAGTGAACTCCAGGGACAGCAGTATCAGTGACTCGAAACTCTGATGAAGATATTGGACTTGTTTTGTAATAAATATCGTAATCCTGAATCATGACTAATCCATGACCACGTGGTGTCCACTGCACGTGGAGAAGGTACGGATGAGCTGATTGTTCTGGATTGTGTGTTACTTTTATCGTCTCTCTAATTATAACAATAATTCATCACAATTAATCATTAATAATTCATTAATAAAGTGATTCAATGAAATTTTACAATTTTTCTCATTTCACACAATTAGTTTTTGCTCAATATCTCGGAATCTAATAGAGATAAAAATTTTTTTATTGAATCCTTTTTTGTAGCTCTCAATTTTTTCTACAAAAAAGGTCCATATAAAAATTTTCATATCTCCAATAGATTTGGAGATATTCAGGAAAAATGATCTTGAGTTAAAATCATTCAGTCTCAAAATCACTAATTAATTAATAATTAATAGTATTAATCACCGAGTATTGACATCGTAAATGACATACTGCGCAAGATGCGAGTATTTAAACAACTTCTTGATATTCTGCGCAAGCAGCAGGTACCGATGATCTGGGGAAAGTGTGAATGACGCAGGATTGAGAGTCCTCTGAAAATAAAAGATAATCACGATAAAAATGATAAGATTTTATCAATAAAAGAGGGGAAAATTGTTACTCACAAAAGTCTCGTTCGACATGAGACTTCGAGATGTTACGTTTGGATCTGATGCGTCTAGCAGTGATATTCCACCCCAGGGATCACGGTAACATATGTGTCTGGCACTCACCCATGTACCATTGAAGGGGGGTGGCGATAATTCACCTGATAATACCTATTTACATTTTTAAAAATTCCAAATTAATTTTTTTTTTTTCAATTTTTTTTCTCAATGTTTTTTAAACTGTTAAAAAAATGAAAATAAATGATAAAAATTAAAATCCAAAAATACATTTTGCCCCATTTCATTTATAAAAGTGAAATATTTTTTTTTTTATTTAATTAATGAAAAATTAAAATTTTGAAAAAATTGATTTTTCAAATAAAATTATTGAAAATTGAAAAATTGAATTTTAATAATTTTTTAATTAAATTAACTTACATCAGTTAGTCTCAATCGAGTACCACGTACTCGAGGCCCTTCATCAGGTGGTGTCAACAATGCAACTGAAGTAACAATAAGTGCTAGTACAGCAATAATAACGAGTAGAGCTATGAGTATACCCCGCCAATTTCTCTGATTTGGATTTGACGACACCAACACCTAGAGAAAATTATTAAATAAAAATGGATTTATTATTTTTTTTTAGACTTAACCTTGATGAAAATAATCAATAACTTGTGGGGATGGAAAAAGTTTTAACGGTGATACAAACATTTTTTTTTCTCTTTTTAAAATTTCCACAAATGAAACAAAAAGATTTTAAAAATTGAACAAAATGTTCTGACTGAATATCTCGCTATCCAATGGAGATGAAAAAAATTGATAAGGACATTTTTTGTAGAGAAAATTAAGAGCTACAAAAAAGGTTTTTATGTAAATTTCTCTATCTTGTACAGATTCGGAGATATCATTGAATAATGACTTTGAAGTCAGGATGAAAATCAGTGAATTTCGGTTTGAGCTCTTTTTTTGATGATATCTCCAAATCTGATGGAGATAGAGGAATTATTATTAGGACCTTTTTTGTAGCTCTTAATTTTTTTTACTAAAATGTTATTCATAAAAATTTTTGTATCTCCTGTAGATTCAGAGATATTCGTAAAAATTTGTATATTTTCAATGTCTGACTAGTTTGGAATTTTCCCCTCTGTTTTCATTCGATGTTTCTGGAACGCTCAATGCTGATCTCAATCTGTTTTTAGAGGATTATAGGGTAAATAAACATTGCCTGAAAGGAAAATAGTTAAAAATGTGAATAATATTTGAAATAAAACAAGAGAAAAATTCGACTGTAAACTTTAAATCAATTTCACTCGATTCATACTCCAGTTTTTTGTGAATATCTCGGAATTAAAGAGAAGGAGAGAAGTTTTTGTAGAAACCTTTTTTGTAGAGAAAACCTCAAGCTACAAAAAAAGTTTCTATAAAAATTTCCCCATCTCCTCTAGATTCAGAGATATTCGTAAAAAACAAAATTCAACTCATCTCTTTTCCACTGAATCGAAAGAATTAATTACTGCAGAGTAATCACACTCGAAACTATCGTAATTAAGCTCCTGCTAATTGCAAACGAGTGGAAAGAGGGGATAAACTGGTCTCCCAGATGAATTATCGGCCCATTGATTGGCACGACATGTGCTAATGACCAAAATGACTCAAAGGACCAAAAAATGAATAAATAAACATTTTCAAAAAAATGCTAAAAATTGTGATAAACCTTTCTCCCCTTTTTTTAAAGGTCACACACGTCAGACGATAATTATAAACACACGTTTGAAATAGACGCGACCTCCTGCAGCGCCTCATTTCATCCCTGTGGATGGATCGAGACATTTTATTTGTATACAATAATGACAGCTTTCCCATTATTTTTAATGCAATTAATTATTACATAATTCCCCTGGGGCAAAATGGGTATTATTTATTTTATTAAAAATTTCATAAATATAAAATATGTCTCAATTTTATTATTTAAATTGAAAAAAAAAACTAAAAAATCAATTTATCAATAAATTAATCTCATGAAAAAAATGGTAAAAATATGAAAAAAAAAAAAAAAAAATTATCTTCACAGAGAGGAGAGAGACTCTGGCTCAGTTCGAATCGATAGAAAGTAGTGGGGACAGCGGTAGGAAGAGGGGGTGGGGGGTGGCTTTTTTTTCCTCCCCCTTATTTCTGTTTTTCCACATCTACTGGGCATAAATAAATTTTTATCGCTACACGCTGCATCGATTAATCGTTACCATGATTCTAATCATGGATCATCGATCCATTAATGGGATAAAATGGAATATTTAAAATTAATTAATTTATTTATTTATAAAAAAAAAATTCTAATGATTAAAAAATTGTTATTGAGGGTGAGTAAATTAATTAATTAATTAATTCATGTAAAATTAATGGATTTACCTCGTCGTCGTACATATTTTCATTATCTGCCATTCCAAATTCAAATTATCAATTTTTTTAATTGATAAAAAAACAATTATTTATGTTTCAGTTAATCATGGTTATTTTGTTGTTTTAATCACTCATTTGGTTAATTTATTTATGTTTTTGGTGGATTTTTTTTTTAATGGAAAAATTTGTAAGTGACTGAACACGAGTTTTCACTTCTACGGAATCGGTGGTACTGATGCCTCCAGAAAGGATCAACCGGGTGATGCTGCGCGGAGCTTGCGCGATTATGATACTGCGCAGAGGGTGATTATTACAGGTGCAAGGGGTATTTATTAGAAAATAAATGTAAAAATAGTTTTTTTAGGAACATTTTGTTATGACAATGGAAATTGGTATTTATATTAATATGAATATTTTTTGAAGGAACAATACAATTTAAATTTAATTAATCTCATTTTGAAGATAAAAAGAATATCTCAAAAATTTTTTAAAAAATTGCTCAATTTCACTCTGCCATTATCGAGTTATCAATGATTGAATACAGTAGTTAATTGGTTCAAGTTAATTTTATCCTGACGTCAGTTTTCGATGAATATCTTGGAATCTGAGGGAGATGTCGAAATTTTTATAAGAATCTTTTTTGTAGAGAAAAATAAGAGCTACAAAAAAGGTACTTATAAAAATATCTCTATCTCCCATAGATTTGTAGATATTCATCCACAACTGATTCTACAATGAAATCGACTTAAAACGTTTTACCAATTAATTACAAAATAAATTAATTTAATTTCTGTAATAATTCATGATTGATAAAGTTTTCAACAATTATCGATTAATTGAGTAGTTGGGAATATTGATTAATCGTAATCAAAATTATTCGCACATTTGAAAAAAATTAAAAAAATTACTGTGGCGACAGTCGCTTCATGAGAATTCCCCTAGCTAGTACTCCACACCGGGTAAACATCAACACTCAGTGGTGTTGATTTGATTATTATTTTTATTTTATTTAGTTAACGTAGATTAGTGAAAAAAATGCAGAAGGAAATTCAGGATTTGGTGGAAAAATCATTGAAGAAAGCAAGAAGATTGAGAGCAGCTGGTAATTATGGTCATGCTTATGCTCATTACACTGCTGTTGTGGAGCTAGCACCAGAAAAAAGGCCCGATGTTGAGCAGGAGTTTACTGATGTTTTATGTAAGTAAATTCATCTCTAAATAATCCTGAATACTCATGAAATATTAATATCTATTTTAGGTAAATGGGGAATGGACTTGGAGAAGATTGACTTTGATAAAACTGTCCAATGTTACACCAGATCACTCGAGATATATCCTGATAATCCACGCATGTTGAATAATTGTGCTGCTCATTATTTAAGGTAAATAAAAAATGATAAAATAATGTTTACAACAAAATTAACAACTCGTTAACTTAATTATCGAATTATCTCGGTAATTAATGATTTTAGAGAAAAATGTCAAATGACATTTTTTCTGCAGAATTTAATTCTCTACAAAAAAGGTCTCTTAACATTTTTCTCTAAATCCACTAGTTATCGAGATATTCATGAAATAATTTCATGAAAACACTTGTTCCAGACAAGATTCACCCCGAGAGGCTCTCCCCCACCTACACCGTGCCCTCAATACCTCCCCAGACTTCCTTCCAGCCGAATGGAATCTGGACTACGCCTACAATCTCTTGATAGACCGCTGGCACTTTCCAATGCTCAACGACAGAGTCCGTAACACATCCTACGAGAAAGCCATCTCCAGCAGAATCTCTCAAGGTTACAATACAGTCTTAGACATTGGTACAGGCTCTGGCCTCCTCTCCCTCTACGCAAAGTCCTCTGGAGCCCTCAAGGTACACGCCTGTGAGTTCTCCCCAGAGATGTCCTTCATAGCTGATCGAGTATTCACAAAAAATAATGCAAAAGACATAAATCTTCTCCCCCTCCACTCAACATCAATTGAAATACCTCGAAATATTCCAGAAAGAGTTAAACTCATTGTAACCGAAACATTCGATGCTGGAGTATTTGGAGAACTCGTTCTCTCAACTTTGATACATGCCCATGAAAATTTACTCTCTAAAAATGGCATAATTCTACCAAATCGTGCAAAAATCTTCGCAGCAGTTGTTGAATCCCCTCAGATACGCTTCATGTCATTCGTAAATATAAACTCCACAACTCTCAATTTCTCTGGAATTGACATCTACTCAGACAATAAAAATTACGACGCCATAAGTCTAAAACAGAATGAAACAATATACATAACAGATCCAGTAGAAATCTTAAATGTTGACTTTAATAATTTAAATCAACTGAAACAACTTTACACCGAAGGAATTAAAAAAACATCACCAGCTATTTGTAATGTTGATGGCACTATTGATGGACTTGTCACTTGGTTTGAGCTTGAGCTCGATGATAATAATATTATTGACACCTCTGAGGACGATTCTTGCTGGCAATTTGCTGTATTCTCTGATAAACCAGTTGCCTGTACCAGAGGACAAGAATTGAATATTATAACTGAATTATTTCAAGAGAAACTCCACTGTATTTATGAATTTACGAAGAACGATAATTCTGAATGGAGAAAGTGTAAAAAATTTTACTTCATACCTCAGCATGTTATCATGTTTTTAAATGATGATGATTATATTGATGCAATATCAGGTGTTGCTCAATTGCATAAAAATAGAAGATGCAGGTATATATTTGATGGTTGTCCATTTCCAATTTATGGACTGGAGATGTTGAAGCATAATGATGATATATTGAGAATTTATTGTTATGCAGAGACTGAACAGTTGAAGGAGTTGATTATGAGAGTTGCTGAGGCAAGTGAAATTGATAAAGAGAGGATTATTATTGTGGAGAGTATTGATGATATTGACAGGGATATTGATGTTATTTTTAATCATAATTTTAGCATACAGGGTGAGATTAATGACTGGAGTGAACCAAGTTTGTATGAGGCACTTAGACTGATACTAGTGGATGATGGATTTATGCTGCCTAGGAAGATATTTTTAATTGGACAATTGGTGTACTCCCAGGATCTTCCAAAAATGGTTTTTGTGGAGGATATCAATGTCCAGAGATCATTGGAGAAGTCTGATTATGTAATTGGTGAATTTGTTAATCAATATTCTTGCAGACAGAGATTCGATCTTGATTCTACTCTTTATGAGGCTGTTGAGGTGGGTGGAGAGAGGGTTCTCGTGCAGATTGATGAGGGCAATCAGACGAGTGCTGTTGCTAATTTTGGGAGGATTGAGGGGAGAGTTGTACCTAATGTTTTGATTTGTTGGTATACTATACATTTGGATGGGGGTCATTGTGTTGGATCCAGGAGAGATAATTCTTTTATGAATCATTCGGCTATTGTCATTGGTGATGAGATTAAGGGGGTGGTGGAGAGGGGGGAGGATATTAGGTTTAAGGTGCTACAGATGAAGGGACTCACTAGAGTCAGTCTTGTGACGTAAAATTAATGTTTAATAAATGTTTTTCATGTTTTCGATAATTCTTGGGTTTTATTCAAACATCATCAAAAATAATATATTTAAATAATTACTCTAGTTAATCATCAGCATCATAATTTACTCCTGTGATCACAGGAGGGTACAATTATCTCAGGATTATTATTATGAACATCGTGATTACCCTTGACATTCACAACTGTCACACAGTGTGAGAGATTATTTTTAATCCAATCTAGAGTCTCTAGCTGTCCAAAAAGTTGGAAGCAAGAGCTCTCGGGGATGATCAACAATACAGGTACATTCAGCATTTTTGTGTACTCGATGAGCTGCTCTAGATTGAAGTAAAGTGTCACAATAGCTCTCATTCTCATATCCCTGCTGTATCTGTACTTGTCACCAATTTTAGTTGTACCTCTGACAAATATCGCCTCTGCAGCTTGTCTATTTAATTCAAATTGTCTTCCACTCTGAAGTGTCTCCAAGATTTTTTCTGTCGTGTGAAGAGTTGGTTCTCTTTTTATTAAGGATTTTATCGTAGCTTCAAAGACTTGTTGGGTCCTCAGGGGTGTCTCCTCAGGAGTGAAACTCTTTGAGATGAGTGCATCTATCGCGATAATTTTTTCTAATCTGTTGGGAGAAAATATTGAATACATCACACCGAGTTGAGCACCAAAACTGTGACCAATGTAGAGGCATTTATTCCATTTGAGCTCATCCAGAACGCAGTGAATTGCTATGACAAAGTTGAAGAAGTCGAGGAAGAGACCTGGGGGAAAGTGAGAGGAGAGACCGTGACTTGGGAGATCGATGGAGATGTAGTAAAAGTCCTTGGGGAGCAGTTGAATCGGACGTGTGAAGGATCCTGCGTTGTCTAGGGTTCCATGCACCATCAGCACTGGTTTTGACGAGGGACAACCCCAGGAGATACCTGCCACGTGGCCCCAGGGTACCTTGAATCTCATCTCCGTTGGTGAGGTCATTTTTTATCTGGAAAAGGGTTTAAAAAAAAAGTTTTTTGGGAATATCTTTGGATCTGAGAGAGATAAAGAAAAGCTTTATGAGACTTTTTTCTGGAAAATTTTATTATCTACAAAAAATGTCTCTCAACATTTTCTCTTAAAATCACTCGTTTCTGAGATAAAGAAGGAATTGTTTTTAAAAACGTCAAATTTCACTCAAATCAAATGATTTTTATGTTTTTAGTTAATTTTACGTGTTTCGAGTTTAATCACATCACAAGAATTATTTAAATAATACAATTAACATTGTAACAATAAAAAAAAGCTTTAATAACATTGAAATGAAGGTTATGATAATTTCAAAAGTCAAAAAAATAAAATTTAAACATTTGATTTTTGTATCTCGACGTGAAAATAATCATTGTGGATAATAAAATAATTATTACCGTTCATACAGGAGATAATACTGTTACTGAGGTGTAGTTGAGGTCTCAGGTGAATTGTAAATACACACAAAAAAATTTCTCACATGTGTGTTGTGACAGTTTTTGCTGTCATTGTTACGTCATCAGCAATGTGCGCGATTATGAGTAAAAAATTATTTATTCAACTCTTTTTGCATATAATTTACTACATTAACACAAACACCTCAATACTATTATCAAACATAAGACTATTAAATAATTTATTCAACTAATAAAATCAATTTTAATAGATAAAGTCCAGAAAAAAGTGAAAAAACGACAATTTTTTCAATTATTTCGTGAATATCTTTGAAAATAAGAGGTTTAGAAGAAAATGTCAAAAGACATTTTTTGTAGAGAATTTAATTTCCCAGAAAAATTATCTATTGACATTTTCCCCTGAACCTACTCATTCAATAGATATCTCCAAAAATCTCTTCTTCCTCATAATTTACTTCTAGTGTTATGACCTTCATCATTAAAAAACGATATAACATGGGGTGCGACATTCTCAGGATTATTATTATGAACATCGTGGTTACCCTCAACAGTTATTGACGTAACATACGCAGAGAATGTCTCTTTGTACATCTCAGCAATATGATTTTTCTTCAATAATCCAAACCAAGAATCACTGGCAATTAGAAATAGCACTGGAGTATTTAAATTCTTCATAAACTCAATATTCTGTTCTTCATTAAAATAAAGTCCTACGTGTGCTCTCATTCTCACATCTCTGTTGTACTTGTACTTATCACCAACTTTGGTAACAGCTCTGACAATCAGAGCCTCAGCTGCTTCTTTATTTAAACTGAATTGTCGTTTATTCATGACAGCATCGAGAATTTCTTCTTTCGTGTAAAAATTTGTTTCTTTTTTTTTTAAAGAAAAAAGTGTAGTTTCTTGGACTGTCTTGAGCCTCTTAAATGCTTCAGTTGGACTGTATGCCCTGGTCATTAATGCATCAATTGTTATTATTTTTTCCAGTCTTCCAGGATAGAATATTGAGTACATTATGCCTAATTGTCCACCGAAACTGTGACCGACGTAGAGACAATTCTGCCAGTTTAATTCGTCCAGTATGTAGTGAATTGTGAGGAGATAGTTGAAGAAGTCGAGGTTCATACCCTGGGGGAAGTGCGAGGAGAAACCGTGTCCTGGAAGGTCGATGGAGATGTAGTGATAGGTCTTGGGGAGAAGGTGAATCAGACGGATGAAGGAGCCTGCGTTGTCCTGATTACCGTGGACCATCAGGACTGGTTTACTCTGGGGACGTCCGTAGGATACTGCTGCCACGTGACCCCAGGGCACTGGGATTTTTAGTTCTACTGGGGGTGTCATGGAGGAATGCTGGAGAAGACAGAAAATGTTGAGTTTTTTTTAAATATTCGTAAATGTAGGATTATCTTGGTCAGGAAGGGTTTTAAGAAAAATGTCAAGAGACATTTTTTGTAAGAAATTTTGTTAGCTACAAAAAAGGTCTCTTGAAATTTTCCTATAAACCTACTCGTTTTCAAGATAATCATGTAATTAAAGAGAATGAATCATTGATGAAGTGAAAATTTTCATAGATTTTCAAATGTTGATTATATTGGTCAGGAGTGGTTTTAGGGGAAAATATCAGGATATGTTTTTTGTAGGAAATTCTATAATCTACAGAAAAGGTCTTTTGATTTTTTCTTCTAAAATCACTCATTTCTAAGATAATCGCAATTAACAAAAATTGGGTGATTGAATTTATTTGAAATTTATATCAACAAACCTTTGGAATCGATGAACAATTTTATTGTCAATTAGAAGCAATATTTCCTTCACGTTTAGACACTCGACATTTTATCTCTGATGTCATGAGTATCGTTCAAAGTACAGTTTCACGAGTGGAGTAAAAACTGAAAGTCACGCTTGAAATATATATTATTTAATTGAATAATTCATTTACTTTAAAAAATTATTCATTCAATCCGACAGTCTGCATGTAATTAAGATTAAACTCTCAATCTTTCCATTCAATTTCATTCACAAAAATAAACTCGAAAAATGAAAAAGAAAAATTAATTTTTTCATGAAAAAAAATGAAAAAATCAGTTTTAAATTTTAAAAAATTTGTAAATTCCCGCCAAAATTCATGAAAATTGCCTTAACACGCCGGAAACGCAATTGCCAGCCCTGCGCGGGCATGGCTTGAGGTCAGTTCTCACAAACGGAAATCGCTGGTTGGTGAGAAAGCTTAGAGAATGAAATTCCCTGCAGTAGGAAATGACTAGATTTAGCGTTTCATTGTGAGCGTAAATGACGGAACCTGTATATTTATAATGATGATAATGGAAGGATATGTTTTTGAATGAACGAATGAAAGGAATGAAAATGTATTACTTTTCATGATGAATAAATTGTCTTATGGAAATTTTCGTTCCTTGTAATTGGAGAGTAGTCTTTGACGAGATTTATGCAATTATAAGTTCTGAAATTTTTTAGATGAAGCAATTATTGTGATATTCATTTTAATGAATAGGATTAAAGCTGGAAATATAAATAGAGAGTAGTTGTTTTTACTGGGATAGATTGTGGGGTGAACGAGTAATGCTCCGTATGACTAAAAATTGATACATTGCAATTTTAAGGAATGAAATTTTCCAGAGTGAATAATTATTAGGATGTTGATGAATTTGGAATTAGTATGCTATCGAAACCGAAAATCGAAGAGCATGGCTTTTATCCGCATGTTAAATCCCACGATATACAGAATTCCGTAGTTGAAAATAGTTAAAGAGTTTGTACACCAGCATAAATAATAATTAGAAATAGAAATATGATGAGTAATAAAAAATTAGAGTAGTATAATTTTTTGAAAAACTATTGCCTAGAGTCTGTGAATACTGGAAGGACTTTTTATTGGACATTATTATATTATCGGAATTGAAACAACTGAATATTGAGTCTGCAGGAATTATTATTTCTATGGAACGTGTTATACTAGGAGGAAAAATAGTAAGAAGATTAATTAAATGGAATTTGTTATTTAAACAAACAGAAATGGCGCGGATAAGTATAAATTGGATGATGAATTTCCGGGAAAAAGCATTGATTAAAGTATGTAAATACTCGTGTATTCTTTTATTTGATGTCATTTTAACTTAAAATACAAATGACCAAAATCAGTTTTTACCAGAATTTTTAGATCCGTCGGTCAATGACCAGTGCTAGATTCCACTATTACCGATCATCCCCACGGAACATTCAATTTAGTTTCCACCCTGATTCAATGAGGCGCTGAAAACCAAAAATTACTTCCACAAGTGTTCCACCCTGAATATGCGGCAACGCTGTAATATGCGGGAAAATAATAAATGTATTCGGTTTATACAATTAAAATTATTGATACGTGTTTCTTATCATTATTATCAATTAGTTCAGATTATAGCTTCTATTCGTTCAATTTTTATTGAAGAAAAAAGAAAAAAGAAAAATCTCAACGACCAATCTTAATTCACTGGCTATGATGACAGAATTTTTAAAGTGAAATACAAATCACGAGGCCATAATCGTGAAATAGTTAAATATTGATTGTAAGATTATTAGCTGTGAAATAAATTGAAAAGTTATTTACACCATAATTGAAACGCCACAGGAGTTATATATTTATTATATATTTATTTACATATTATTCGATAACAAAAGTAACTATTTATTTGCCAATACTTTTCCTCTAACATATTTAACATATTTCTATGAATTCTGTCTCCTGCGTTTCTTTGACACTACCCGGATTTCTTTATTAATTTTTTGGAATACTGGATTAATTGTATTGCATCCACTGCACATGATGACGGCATCCTGAATTCTGGCTATTTCCTGGGTATTTGAAAAACATGACTCACAAGAAAAGAATTTTAAACATATTGAACAAATATAATTAGCCAGTCGTTCCACATTGCAACCAACACATCCTGTTCTATGTAATACTCGGGCTGAAAAATAAATCAAGAAAATATAGAGAATACAAATCATTTCAACACAATCAATATTCAAGGAATTATTCAGAGATTCTGCGGAAGAAAAATGCTCACTTGTTTCAGATATTTCATCATTTTCTGCAATTGTTTGATGGACAATATGATACCTGTGCATTCTCGGGAACAATTTTACTGTAAATAAGCAAATTATTGAGATTGTCATTTTAAAATTTATTATTAAAATGAATATAAATTTACCAACCAATTTCATCAAAATTCTCTGCATGTAGAAAATTATCTACTTCACCAATGCTTGTCATACAGTCACCACCAAATGATTTAAGCCAATGACTGGCTGCTGTCAATACCTGCTTATGATTGAAGATTTCATCATCATATAATTGCCATATTTTTCTCAAAATCTCTTCGTGAATGATGTATTTCATTTCCTCTTCACGACGTACAGATAAGCCATTGTTCAATGATTCAATTTCTAGTCCAACACGTATTTGAAGTTGTTGTAATTTCTCTAAGAATATCATAATTATATTAAAAAAAGATAAATTTTTTTTCTTCCATTAAAAAAATAGCTTCAAACTGATGAATGTATTTTACTTGTGAATGCCCAAATGTTAGGTTTACGGCCAAAATCCTGTTGTAAAACTCTGTGGTATGCTTCAACATTGTTGTTTGTTCTGTTAATGTGTCCATAAACAGAAAAACTTTTGGGTCCCCTTTGATGTAGCCAATAACTCTCGTAATATGTTAAAAATGTTGCGAAATATAGTTTTAAATCCTCTTCTGTGTCCATTATTAATTCCTCGTAAGCTGTTGGAATGACGTCTGCTGGCAATAAGGCAAGAGCCATAAGTTTTCTTACGAAAACTTTCGCTCTTGGCCATATTTTCAATGTACTATGAATGTTCTCTTTCCCTTTCAACTTTTCCAATTTAGTAGTTAATGCCTAGAAATATGAATATCGTCATGTATATAAACTTGGGGGAAAACAAAACAATACAGAAACAGGGCAAGGGAGGAAAAACGCTTAGTAATTACTACTTACCTTGATATAATGAAAAAAACAGTGAATTATTTCAGCATTTGGATACCACTGAGTTATTGCATTTTGGATGGCTAGTTCGAAATCAACTGCAAATGTTCGAGGTTGTAGAGTTGGCGCAAAGTATTGTTTAAATTGTTGAAGGACTGTTGAATAGGCCAAGTCGTTTTTTTTCATCATTAATGCCCAAAGAATTGGTTGTCGCTAGAATTATTAATTGCAAATTTTGGAATGATAGAAATTATTTTTATATCGATAATTATCCGATCTGATAAAAAAAGCGTTAATTACTCACAGTGCCATTGACATTTCCCATTATTGTTAACAATTGTCTGAGTTTTAATGTCTTCGGGCATGCATCAAATGTTGCATCGGCAGAAAGATCTTGGATTGGAGGCAATGAGCTAATAAGGGTACGATCACCAAATATCGTGACGTATTCATCGCCTTCTGTTGGCACTGTGATTATATCTAATCTACCTCTTTCATACTCCAAATATTCTTGCTTCCATCTGTCTTCGGAAAGTAGAGTAGTGTAATCTTCCAAATTTTTTGGCTTGCGGGGATGAGTGACTCCATTCCATCGGTTCAACTTTCTCTCCACTGATGAGAAAGGTTTCTTCACACTTGCAGATTGATGCCTATATGCAGTTAAGAATTTTTTTTTTCATTAGTAACTATTTTATTTCTCAAAGGAACATTCTTAACAAGTTATGAATTACTTTATTGCCGTCTTGTTATACACTTGACGTGGTGTAACATGGTCAGGTGTACTAATTTCTTCCTTCAACTCCTTCTCGAATGCATAAATTTCTGCAAGCTCTGGCTTATGTCGACATGTATGATTTCTTGTTATTTCAATTACTTTATCAATTTTCAAATTGGCTCGTGCTTGGCAGAAAACTGGAGCCTCACTCTCTTTACATTTTAAATATCTATTTGGGCAAAAAAAAAAATTGAAACCATTTATTATTGTTTTGACGACATTGATTGTATTATGTAAATTATAGTCATTGAGTTTAATCTATTCGTGGTAGACTTACTTTGTACCGGTCTGATGATCAACACTATTTACCCAGTAGAATATTCCATCTTTTTCTAAAAGGTTTTCATTTCTTGGTTGTTTATTTTTGTGATGGAACATTTTGTATTATATCATTGATGGTTCATTGAGACTTATCAGGCCCAAGCATTTGTCAAAGTTCTATTTGCAATTTAAAAAACACATATTAAAATTTCATGTTAAAACTATGTCTGAAGTTTATATGCACTTCATTATGTTGATTTTTGCTTCCGAATGGAAGCTTTGCAATCGGTCGATTTTCACATTTTCTAATTTTGTCTGGAAATGATGTAGAATGGTCCAAAACATAAAAATATGATGTTTTGACAAAAAGTCTGTATGTTCCCCTGTCCACCTGGTGGTCATTTTTTCGTAAATTAAATATTAAAGGGACAAAATTTGTTCCAAAACATCTGAAATTTTGTCAGTTAGTTGGTACTAGTTATAGCTAGTTCTGTGCCAAATTTCAGCCTGATCGGCCGATTAGTTTCTGAGAAATAGTGAATTGTTTGTAAATCGTTTTTCGCCAATATCTCGGAAACGAATCCCCCGATCGGCATTTTTTTTTTTTCAAAATTTTCGTCTCGATGCCGTCTATCTTATCCACCTAAAATATGTATACCGTTGGATGCTAGGTATCTGAGAATAACCGTGCAATTAATTTGAAATTTGGCATGAATGTGTCTCTTATGACTGCAATGTTTCATACCAAAAATTAGCTTAATCGACCGTTTAGTTTCGGAGATATTCAACTTTGTATGAAAACCTATTTATCCAATATCTCAAAAACTATTCGATCGATTAATTTTTTTTTTTTTTTCAAAATCTTCGTCTCGGTGTCTTCTATCTCAATCAACTAAAATATGTACACTCGTTGGGGCAAACGTTTGAGATATAGTCATTTTTCTGGTTTTGACCAAAAGTCCTTGTAAACACGCTAACTTTCGAAAAAATTAATATATCAACTTGAAATTTGGCATGAAGGTATCTCATATGATGGCAATGTTTCCTATTTAAAATTAGCTCAATCGATCGATTAGTTTCGGAGCTATCCAACTTTGAATGTAAACCTATTTTATCCAATATCGCGAAAACACCTCGATCGATTTTTTTTTTTTTTTTTTTTAATCTTCGTCTCGATGTCTTCTATCTCAATCAATTAAAATATGTACACTCGTTAGGGCAAATGTTTGAGATATAGCCATTTTTCTGATTTTGACCATAAGTCCTTGTAAACACCCTAACTTTCAGAAAAATCTAGATAGCAAGTTAAAATTTGACATGGAGATATCTCTTATGTTTGTCATGTTCCCTATTTGAAATCAGCTCCATTGATCAGTTAATTTTGGAGATATTTAACTTTGTAGGTAAACCTTGTATGTAAGACTTTATTCGATATCTCGAGGATGACTCAATCGATTAATAGTATATTTCTAACCTAGGGAGGTAAAATAAGGGATCCCTTCTCACGTGCAGGATTATCAGCCGAGCCGAAGGCGAGGTTGATAAGCACGTGGGTAGAAGGGAGATTATTAGACTGATAATTTTTCTATAGCTATTCAATTGTTTTCGACAATTTTGACAGATATTTGCCTCATTTTTGTCAAATGTGCCACATAATCACGAACACCGCACTCTGATTGGCCCAAATCAGAACATAAAAAATAATCCTCCGAATACCTCTCGATTTTCAAAATTTATCGCATATTTCCCGTAAGCTTTCCTGCCTATCAATGATTACTAACAAAGTAGATATTATAAACAAAAATTATACATACAATTGTTAACCAAAATATAGGATTATTGGCGTCTCTCTATATCTTTTTTTTGCCACCACCAAGTTGAATTATTTTATTATAAATTGAGTAATTTATTTGAATCAGATTGGCTCAACAATGCATGAATCTTCAATAACACAATAGACAAAGCTTGCTTCAGTTCAGAAATGATTTGACACATAACCCACAAGACAGTTCAAACGAGACTTTTATAGTTGGTCAGGTAGCGATGGATTTGGGGGGGAGGGGGGCAGTAGACAGAGGGCGTCATAGAGTATATTTAATTGGAATTTCCATAAGCAGCAATGATACAACAAGATGTAAGAAAGAACAATGCGAAAATATATTTACTTACCATAGGAACTGGAAAGTCCTGCTTGATTTATCAATAATACTGAATTTGAACCATGAACGTTTACAAAAAATTCTCTTGAATCATCATTTTATTTTCCACAACTATTTCATACTGTTTGAATTACTAAATTAGACTCAAAACTTTCATTCGTTTTGATATTTTGAGAGATTCTGAAACTACCAGAAGGGAACTATGTTCTCTTTTCCTATTGCTCTTGGTAATTTGAATATTTACTCAATGTTAGATTGAAGGAAAATTTCTTTCTATTCTTAATTTTTTTTCTCACATATTAAACAAAAAGTAATATCAAAGGAGTTATACTGGAAATACCAGGAATCTCATTTTTATCTACAATGTGGTGAAACCACTGTCTTGTGTACTTTTTTTCAGGGATGTGTATAAAAAATTGAATCTTATCAGGAAATTTCAATTGTTTTCATTTATTTATACCTTTTTTGAAACATTGATTTATAAAAAAATAAGAGTTTTAGGAATGAATTTCAACGACAATGCAACTCAATCATAGATAAAGGTGAATTTTTCTCTTAAAATATAAAAAATAATTTTTAACTGCATTTCAAATGCATAGGCAAAAAAAAAAGAAAGAAAAACAAGGGTAGGAGCAGACTCAAAAATTGACATCCTCGATCAGACTAGACCATCAATCAAATGTTCTTCAAGCAGTATGAGTTCATTGCCATCATGAATATCCATCTCTGAAGAAGGCTCTGAATCATCATTTCTGACACTTTCATCTTCACTGCTGAAGCGTTCTTCATCTGATGATTCATCAGTTTCATTTTCCTCTGAGTCAACTGGTTGACGTGGCCTTCTTGGTTGTGGGATTCCTGTAATGATAATTTATCCTGCCTGTAGAATCTTGAAAGAAATAGACTAACAATTGATAATTTTATAAGTTTGCACCATTTTGTACATACCATCTGGATTGGTTTCAATTAATACCAGATGAGGATGTCTAGGTAGAAAGGCTTCATTTGGAACCAAGTCAACTGCGAATAAACAATCGTCAAAAATGTGCAATATACATTTTCAATGATTTGCTGAAGTAATCTGCCGATAAATCATAACGTATACATACCTTTATTTGCAATATTATTGTCAATTAATGATAAATCATTAGCAATCGTCTCTGGATTTGTTTTCATATCTGCCAGAATGGGCTTAATCAAGAAACTAATTTGTTGAAGTTCTTCGATTACAGGTGTTAGATTTTTGGCTGTCTTTTTGAATAATCTTTTTAATTGCACTTTCAGTTTAAATGAATTCTCTTTGAAAATATATCTTGAGGGTTTCTTCTTCAATATTACTTGATTAAAATCATTATACATATGATCAATTGCGTTCACGATGAACTCTGGAAAATAAATTGAATACGATCAATTGATTTTCTTGATATTTTTCAAGCTTAATTGTAATTAATTATTATTTTTGAATAATATATCGAAAGGACATGGACGATGAAGAGAATACCGACAAATCCTTAATGAATTTTGATGGAAGCTAAATTTACAAATGAAAATGCAATACATACTCGCTAAATCCCACACAGTTGGATTTTGTTTAGTAATAAAGTTATGCAATACACGTCGGGTGGAAAGCTGGACATCGGTCATTTGTAGAAAATCATTGTGGCAACTCATTGCTTGTGGACCAACTCGGTTGAGCCAATTATTTTCAAACCACTTCAGTAATGGTCGAAATTCATTAACTGCAGCTTCGTTCATATCCATACAAGCTGTGAATCCAGGTATGATTCTTGATGCTTTCTCAATTGCTAAACTCATAAGCTTTCTGATTATCTTGAGATTCTCCTCCCTTTCCATATTTATACCCAATGCCACGGTTTTGTCATAGATGATCTGGAAATCATAAACAAAACATTTTTGTTATCTAGCATATGTATGTGGTTTAATTCTAACATTGTTTGAATAATATTACCGAGCAGTAACTATAAAAAGTCCCCTTGACCGTCAAGAAGTGCTCATCCAGACTCTGATATAGAATTTGATCGTAAGTGGCGTAAACCTGATTAACATCTTGAAAGTGCTCTTTAATTAATCGACTTGCTGCATCATAAGCCTCTCGAGATTTCTTTTTTATTAGTATCCAAATTGTTGAATATGCCTGATATCATCAAAAAAACATTATTGAATTATGTATTAATATATAACATGAATATAATATAACTCACATAATTTCTATTGAAGCCTGTTACAACTAGCATCTCCTCCATTGGCAATAGGGAAAATTTCATGGATCTGATGACAGTGATTACCAGATGTCTTGTGCTTTGAGATAACCTTTCAGTAATGGTTCTATCAAAGAAAGCCAGTATTGTATTTTCTTCCATGTGCAAGCATTGAAAGTCAACCTTTCCCCTTGTCCAATTGAGCAAGGAACTCCATTTATCTTTATTTAATTGGCTTTGAAATCGACGATAGGAACCTTTTAAAATAGGTAGTTTTTGCTTTTTACGCCAATTTCTGGCTGATTCTCTTAATTTGGACCAACTCATTTCAGCAATGATATTTCCATTTCTGAAAAGAAGAAATATCCAGCATGAAATCAACACAAGAAGGCATCATCTTCAATTTATATTATTACTTTTATCACATTTATGATTTTTTTTAAATGTTCTAGCAGCGTGAATTAATCATAATAGGGATATATAGTATCTTTTTATATAAATATGAAAATTTGGACTACGACGTGAGTTGCTATTTATTCTAAATTAATTGACGTAGCTGAATAATCAAATATAAATTCCCCATCTGTAGTGGCTGACGCAATGGTAGTTTTTTACTACTACTATCGATAGATAGAACCTGTAGAGATTGCTCTTAGAGTCCTCAGCTTGGATTCATTAACAGTTGTAAAATAAATTGCATGAGAATAGAGAGGAAATTGGTTACTTCTCCGATTTTCATGCAATAAACATTTTTTTATTAAAAAAGTAAGAATAAAATGAAGAATACGACTTGCACAACTGCATAGTCAATTGATGGTGGAGACTACCTTTTTTATATGATTGATCATCTCATTTAATACTCATTTTATTCATGTAATTTGACAATGCTACTTTGACATTATTTTATAAATTAATGACAAGTTTATGTGTTATTTTTTTTCTAAATCAGTTGTAATAAATATAATAAGCACGTTTTTTTTTTTAATCAAACTTCTCAGTTTTGGAACAATGTTCAAAATATCCGATTGCTTTTTTAAAAAAAATATTTTCCAGTCAATATTTTTTTTCCACCAATATATAACTGATCATTGCCGAAAGGCGAAGGACTGACATAAATAAATTGAGAATTGATACTCACAGCAGTTTGTGCATTGAAAGTATACTCGTCAAACTCAACAATCTGAATAAGCAGGCATTGTAGATTTGTTGCATAACCAGATCCTTCTGCTCAAGAAGATTGTCTGCTGCATGATTGTGATCCTTTTTTATTGTCCATACTCCATTCTTCAAATGAATACGAGCTTGACATTGCTGAAGACTCGCAGCACATGTGAAAATCCTTAATGAATATAGAAAAAAGATATCAATATTTCATAAAAAAACATTATAACTATGGGTTCCAGTGACTTTTAATGAGGCAGATAATCCTTAAGTTGTTGCCACGTGCCAGCCCCTCATGCACCGCAGACCCCAGGGGTCCCAAGGTGCAACAAGCGGGTCCCCTTGTTGGAGGGACCAGTCACTGTTATGACCATCGTTGAATGGGCAGGGCGTGTAAATATTTCTTGACTTTCTCTAGATATTTTTCGAGCAGTTATAACACCCTCATCTTTTTCATTATTCTCTCATTTTCAATTGTTTTTTATCCAATAACAATAATTTTCAAAAAAAGGGAAAAAAATAATGAAATAGAGTGATTAATATAAAAATTAGAATACATACTTTAAACCGTTGCGATTGCTTTCCTGGATTAATGGGTAACCTTTGTAAATGTCATCGAAATCCCTTACGTCCCTCTGGGCCCGTCTATTGCGGCCATTACGAGACATTATTTCTTTGATTACTTTTATAAGTGAATTCAATTGGCACGACTGAATTAGTGACCGATCATTCAGCAATAGCTAACTTTATGAATGATCGCATTGACTTTAGATGGATTGAAGATTTTGTTTGTGTTAGTTAAACACGAATATGTCACGAGAGAATGTTGATCAGTTGTTGTGCAGTGCTAACGATTGCAAACTACGCGAAAGTATAAAATTTTGAAGCACACGCAAGAGGGCGTGATACTGTTTACAGCAGAGGTCCTTCACTTTTCCCAATCTTCTCCTCTTGGCCTGTTCTCCCTCAAAAAACTCTTCCCACTCCTTATGCATCATTCAGCCTTGTTCTCGATGTTATGCGCGTGGAAATGCGCAATATCACATAAATGAAACGGTTGACATGGTCTTTTTCCCCCACTACTACAATTGCTCCTATCCACTACCTACCTTCCCTCCCCAAAGCTGCCCAGAGTGACAGAGTGGGACCGATTCTTTAAGGCCGCCAGAGACGAGAGAATTTTTAATAAATATTGTGGGTGAACATTGTTTGCGGCAACTTTATGCCCTCACTCTGAAGCCCACAGACGAAGAAAATAAAAATCTATGTAATTGATCCTCTCGGAATATATTTTACATGAATGTAATTATATCGTCGCTGTAAAATGAAAGGGGCGTAAGTGCCACAATTTTTTAATTTTTTTTCCAGTATGTCGATTTGTCAGTCGTCTAAGTTGTGGTTTTTAGTTTTTTCGTTACAAGAAAAAAATAAAGGACAAAATTGTAACTGAACAAAAAAACTGATCACACTGGACAGAGGATCTAGAGAATTGACCAGAAGATGATTCAATCAAAACGGGAAATTTCACGAGAGAAATTAAAAAATAAATCGTATTTTTAAGAAGAATGATGAGATATTATAGTTTTGATTGGCTATACATCCTCTAGTCTATTTCGATTTTATCGTCATTTTACAACAAAATTTACACTTTGTACAGGCTTTGAAATTTTGAAAAATTCTGTTCCTTTTCAGTCTATAAGCAGGAAAATTGCCTCAGTATAATTAAAAAAAAAAAAAAAAACAAACAAATTAACCCATTTCAGTTATGAAATTTCAAAATCACGAAGAATTTTTTTATGTCTCTATACCATATTAAATTCATTAAATCAAGTTACATTGATGGTCGGTAACTTCTCAACGGTGAAAAATAAATTTGTGACTATGAAATTGTCACTTTGTGTCATTAATTTATGCACCAGGCCTGGAATTGAGTGAAGAAAAATCCAAATTATGTCAAAATTTATTGTTTTTATATTCAATCATCATTAAATTGATTTTCCTTATTTTATGATTCAAAATATTTCATTACAAAGCAAATAAAATGATTCAACTGGACGTGATAAATGATAAAAAGAAAAAAATGAAAGTGAAAAATACTTTTTAACTCAAAAGTATCGTCCATATGAATCGGTTCCCTAACGATAACCCAGATCGATTTGAAGCAGTGGAGATTGGTTGATAATTTTGCAATAATTTCTCTTCTCAATGGAAACATTCAATTTTTTTCCATTGCGACGTAAGCTCAAAGCAGAATTAATTCCTGCCAGCAGATGTTTGGTAATTCTGGTGCCAAAGAGAAGGAGTCCCTCCAGTATCATTGAATCTTCAAGAAGTCTCTCTATTATATAGTTGTGGATTGGGCATCGAGCAAATGCAAGCTCTTTCAATTGCTTGCAAAGCCATACTAATTCTCCTCGAATATGGGGGGAATCAGTTATGGCTAGGTAATCTAAATTCTGGAGCTGAGAAAGACTCTTGAATACCTCATCAGTGATGTGCCTGCTTTCTGAAAAATAAGAACGATTTTGATATTTGAATATTCTAAGTTTATCATACTTATTTTATGAGTTTCCAAGTTTGATAGGATTTTTTTACCAATAAGTTCAATTTTCCTTAGTTGAGGGCATCTCTCTACTAGGAGCTGCACAAATTCATTGGTAAGCCAAGAACAATCAAGACTGCCCATCGAGAGAAATTCTAAATTATTTAAATTTAGTATTTGATGCTGGGGCAAGTCCATGTTCTGTGCACACCTGAATTTTAGAGATTTCAGGCTTGTTTTCCTTCCAAGAGCATTTAATAAGTCAGCGTTTATTTGATTACATTGAAAACTCTCCAAGTTGAGAATCTTCTCAATTAATTCTCTCAAAATTGCAATAACAGTTGGCTCGTTTGACGGAATTATCAAGTCCAAATTCCTGATTGTCTCGACGTTAATCGCCTGCAGACACCGTAGGAATTTTCCTTGGCGTAATTGGATATGGAGAACTTTGAGATGTTTACTAGCCAGGAGCAGATAGGTTAAAGCATCAATTTCCTCCTGTGTCT